>OZ024859.1:7080523-7130523 GCA_964017155.1 Oasisia sp. SBJ-2009
ATGCTCACTGCGTCGGTTAAAGTTATTGTGCTTCTCGGCAAACATGTTACGCGGAATCTCTGTGCCTTAAGCCATGTCATTATTGAAGTGTTCGCCTTAAGGTCCCGCTGAAGAACTTTGTAAAAAGGCACTAGAAAAATAATGTCAACTTGAACGTTGCCGAGAGCGGGGATGAGATGCGTAGAAAGCCCCGGTGAAACGAATGCAACGATCACGGAGTGTATTATCTGAGTTACTTCAGTCGTAAACACGGTCTTATACAACAACTACAGGATAACATGCGCGGGACGTCCGTGCTTATAATCCATAAGGCGGTAATGGTTTCTTGTTGACTGGACGTATTCGTGCAAAGTGGTTAGGCGAACACACGGGCCTGATGAATTTGTAAGGATTCTACAGCGGCCTTGGTTGTCCTGGAAAGTAGTAATTTCCATCTTCTTATTTAACAATTTGCGCCACTCAAATCAATAACAATACAGACAGACGATTTTAAGATTATATGGACGTTTCCATCTCGCAACAGTGTCAATGTCATACCAGTTTACATTAAATGGACGCGTTCTCGTGACGCACGCAATGGACATTTAAAAGGAACCATATGACAACGCGTTTTGCATGTCATCTGGATACGTACAACCATGCTACTACAATCCATCGTTGTATGACATCCCCGTGCAAATGAAAGTTTCGCATTATGAAGGAAATGTGTTGGCAATGTATGTGATACATACGAATGTGGGCATACATTGTGGTGACGTGTAAGACTCCACGTCTACCCGCCACAGACTTTGTTCTGACGTCTTAGAATCCACGTCTACCTGCCACAGACTTTGTTCTGACGTCTTAGAATCCACAGAATTTGTGCCGACGTCTGAGACACCACGTCTACCCGCCACAGACTTTGCGCTGACGTCTGAGACACCACGTCTACCCGCCACATACTTTGTGCTGACGTCTGAGACACCACGTCTACCCGCCACAGACTTTGTTGTGACGTCTGAGACTCCACGTCTACCCGCCACAGACTTTGTTATGACGTCTGAGACACCACGTCTACCCGCCACAGACTTTGTTGTGACGTCTGAGACTCCACGTCTACCCGCCACAGAGTTTGTTGTGACGTCTTAGAATACACGTCTACCCGCCACAGACTTTGTTGTGACGTCTGAGACTCCACGTCTACCCGCCACAGACTTTGTTCTGACGTCTTAGACTCCACGTCTACCCGCCACAGACTTTGTGCTGACGTCTGAGACTCCACGTCTACCCGCCACAGACGTCGTGTATCGTAACTCTGAATTATCCGTGTGCGCCTTGCGAGGAACACGTAATGCAGCAACCTGATTACTTTGAAATCCACTCAGTAGTAACTTGATTAATTTGAAAGCCACTCAATATTCACAGGATAAATTCGTGACAACTCAACAATTTCTTGGTTTGCTAATCACATACATTATCGGGAAATTATATTCAACGTGGGCTGCTCGGTCGGCCGCGCAAATATTAGACAGAAAAGGCATACGGTCAACGCAATGCTTAAGTATATAATACATATTCTGTAAGAGAAACGGAAGTCAAATGACGTAACACAACACAGGTTCTGTCTTTATTAGAGACGTACGCATGCATACTGAACTTTGAACACCGACAGAATATTGCCAGAATACTTCGTTGTATGTGCACAACACACGGTCAACGGCTATAAACCGAATAACAGCAACACTTATATTAGTCACCCGGGCGTGAGTGCAACGTTCGTAAGCGGCCGATGTGTACGACTAGCGTTGTATCCACAGTTGAAGCGGCTATCAATATATGTGCACACTAAAATATGTGCAGGTCATATGTACATAAAAGTGTGTAATGTTTGTATAGACCATTACCAAATTGTGCTGCGCCAGTCGAGGACTGTCAACAAGCAGCAGACACTCATGTGACGTCATCACACGGTGTATCATTACCTGGCATCTGACACTCCTGTGACGTCATCACACGGTGTACCATGGTTTACCTGTACCATTACCTGTCATCTGACACTGCCGTGACGTCAACACACGATGTATCATTACCTGGCAGCTGACACTCCTGTGACGTCAACACACGGTGTATCATTACCTGGCAGCTGACACGTGACATCAACACACGGTGTATCATTACCTGGCAGCTGACTCTCACGTGACGTCATCACACGGTGTACCATGGTTTACCTGTACCATTACCTGTCATCTGACACTCCCGTGACGTCAACAGACGGTGTATCATTACCTGGCATCTGACACTCCTGTGACGTCAGCACACGGTGTATCATTACCTGGCAGCTGACACTCCCGTGACGTCAACACACGGTGTATCATTATCTGGCAGCTGACACTCCTGTGACGTCAACACACGGTGTATCATTACCTGGCAGCTGACACTCCCGTGACGTCAACACACGGTGTATCATTATCTGGCAGCTGACACTCCCGTGACGTCAACACACGGTGTATCATTACCTGGCAGGTGACACTTCCTTCATGTCAATACAGGGTGTATCATTGGCATGGGAGCTAACACTCTCGTGACGTCAACACACAATGTTTCAATACCCGGCAGCTTGACGTATACTTCCTACACGTTCCTTTTTGTAAAATATAACGTGTGTTGCGTTGCTTACAACTTCTCATTATTTACGCTCTATCGACAAGGCATCATTCACCTTTGCAACATTTGTGGCATTTTATACACTCACATCATTATACGGTATCAACATTTGCAAAGTACACACACGTATTTATACCTCTACAGTAGACATGATTCTGGTAAATAATAAATATATAATCTATTGAACAGTTAATTTCTACGCAATTTGACCCTTGTTGGCCGTTAACCAGAACAAGCAGTCGGTTGAAATCATTAACCCGAAGTGGCTGTCATTAGCCGGAAATTCGCTAAATCCGTCGTCTTAAATGCGGAATACAGGCGGATGCGTCGACGTCAACAGTGCTGCCACTGCGGTCATCACTGTCACTACATTGTCAGCAAAGCTGTTTGGAATTTGAAAGTGTCGGGCCGATTAAAGACAATTTGGAGGCAGGTAAAACTTCAACACGTTCAAGTATTGGAACATTATAGAATTGCCCTGTGTTGCAAAATAAGACTCATACAACTTCGCCTTATTCAAACCTGCAACACATCGCCAGTCAACCACAATGTTGCGTTCAAGAACTTACGACCTAGTAAGTTTTCCCACGTTGTAGATGGGAATGTTATTTGGGTAAACGTGGGTAATTGTCGTTCATGGTACAAGTGCGGTTTGTTTTATCCATTTGTCATCTGAGCCAGGACACTTTCGTGTATTAAACGTTATTCCAACAAATAATACAGAGGGTTTATGCAGCCATGTAAACATAGCAGTCGAAATATTGACTACGAATACTAGTTCGACGAACGTAATGAGTATGTATATTTATGAATAAGTTACGATGGTATCGGTCAAGGTCTCCCGAAAATGTCACAGCGTAACCGTTATTAAAACACGGTCGACGGTCATTTTATATTCAAATTTATAGAACTGACTACGTCATAAGTTCCCAGAAATCGTTAAAGATGATATAATTATTCATTTTCACATTTCTTATGAACACAACAAAGTTGATTAACTTCTTAACCTTATGACAAATTTCGATTGCTTTCGTTTAGCTCACAACTGTAGTTTGTAGTTCTTTTTCTGCTCACCAAATGCCAGAGCGCGCAGGATGGACACCACGTGACCAGGGCGACGCTGATCGTCCGGTTAATCAGTGGTGTTTATTTCCGGATCGAAATGGCTTCCTTAATCCAGCGTATACTTGTGCGTTTTCTTTGTCAGTCTCTCTGGCGCCTCTAGTCAACGACAGAGTTCATCCACTCAGCATCATCTGTTATTGCCTAGTTGTCTTATCTTGTTGACTCTCTGTATTAATTGTCCGCGAAATTAAACCTTCCGCTTGTGAAGATGAAAAACCTCCGCTACTTTGTCTCAAGAGTTCTACTCGTCAGTGTAAGCGGAACAAAGACTACCGATTCAGCACCTGGAGGCTGTTGTCTTGTTCTACCAATTTTTTCTTCACCATCCTCACCAATAGCGTAACTGCATTATCGATGAGATGATATTTATGTTTAAATATAGAGTAATGTATTTAATGCGAGTTTACGTTAGAACATAGTAAAATAATATATATATATATATATATATATATATATATATATATATATATATATATACACACACACACACACACATACATACTGTACACTACTTTCATTATGCATATTATTATTATTGTACTACATAGCGATATACACTATTTAGGCTATATTCACCACAAACACGTGGCATATGCACACACGACGACACTTAACTACACCTCTACAAGCCCTCCATTACCGCCGTGTCGTCCACGAAAATAATATATTGCTATACGTTGCACAGTTTGTATTCTTATATACACTATCAAATACATTACGCACACATATACCACACACACGCACGCACGCACGCACGCACGCACGCACGCACCCACCCACACACACACACACACACACACACACACACACACACACACACACACACACACACCGTAAACCATGTCCTTGCTCTAAACCGTTTTCATTGATAACCCGTCCACACGATGTAAGAACGTTTGCGGACAGGTTGTGCTTCGTGTGGAACGAGTGAATACGAAGTAGTTCTATGTTTCGGTAGGTTCCATCTGTACACAAGTGACCTTTGCTATGAAATGCACCCATTAAGCATGTCTGGACGTTCTACAAACCAACATCGGCGTCTCTGGAGAACGCTGGCTCTGGTGTTTATCAAACACAACTCTGGATGTGGCCGGTAGTTTTGTTTTGTAAGTGTTCCAGCCACGTGTAGTTTAATTCCGCCAAGCCCTGAGTGGGGTAGTACTGTGTGCCCGGTATCGCGACAATCCGTGTTATGAAACCAACACACTGGGACAGTTCTTAAAACAATCTTATTACGAGAACACAGTCACACACCGACGAGACGTGTGATTGTCGCAGTCTCTAATCGTCGCCTTCGTGACGAGACATGTCACCATCACCGTCTCTAGTGTCTAGTCATCGTCATCGTGACTGGTCGTGTCGCCATCACCGTCTCTAGTCGTCGTCATCGTGACGTGACGTGACACCATCACCGTCTCTAGTCTCTCTCTACTCGTCGTCATCGTGACGTGACGTGTCACCATCACCGTCTCTAGTCTCTAGTCGTCGTCATCCTCCCGATACTTCATGGACGTCGTCAACTGGATGCCGTTGTCGTGGATCGCCACGCGCGTCTCCACCGTCATGTCGTCCGTCTGACTGGTGGCGCCCCTGGCGGCGGGCCGACAACTGAGCACCTTGCGGAAGCGCTCGCGGAACTCCTGCGACGCGAAGTTGTAGATGATGGGGTTGACGCACGAGTTGAAGTAGGCGAGACAGTTCCACAGGACGCTCACGCCCTGGTAGACGTCGGACTCGGGCAGGCGGCCAAAGTAGGCGACGAGCAGGTGGATGTGCACGGGCAGCCAGAAGAGCGCGAAGATGACGACGACGAGGATGATGAGTCGGCTCGCCTGCCGCTTCTTGTGTTGCGACTTCGTCTTCTTGTTGATCATCGCCGGCCGCTGCCGCTGGATGTGGTGCAGGATGAAGACTGACAACACGCCGATGATGCTGAGCGGCACGAGGTAGGCGAACGCGAAGAAGGTGGCGTACAGCCGCTGCGCCACCAGGCGGCCGTAGTTCTCGCACTCCAGCACGCCCGGAAATTCTTCCTGGACGCCGTACGAGCGCAGGATCGGCACGTTGACGACGAGCATGACGACCCAGATGGCGGCGATCATCAGCACGACCCGCGGCTTCGTGCGCAGTCGCGCCGTGCGCACGTTGTGTACGATCGTCATGTAGCGGATGGCCGAGATGAGTACCAGCGTGTAGACTGTCACGTACGCCGTCACGTTCAGTAGGTAGTGCATCAGTTTGCAGATGACGTCACCGAACGGCCACACGGAAGTGACGAACTGGTGCGCCGTGAACGGGGGACAGATTAACACGAACGACAGATCGGCGAAGGCGAGGTTCAGGAGGAGTAGGTTCGTCACGGTGCGCATCCGGTTCTCGGACAAGATCACGTAGATGACGAGACTGTTGCCGAGAGTTCCGATGAGCGTGATCAGGCCGAAGAGGATAGGCACAATGATGCTGTAGAGCATGAAGTCGAACTGACTGCGTTCGTACCGATCCGTCATGTTGTGCGTGACGTTGACGTGCGTCACGTTGTCTGTCACGTCATACGTGACGGCACTCATGTTGACAGTGATACACGGCCGCCGCTTATCGCACGCGTTGTAGTTGTCGAGTTATCCACACACAGCGCTGGTACAGATGGTAGCGCTGTAGCGGCAGACAGCCGCGTTGGCAGTCGGGTAATACGGTCACTGAACACCACACAACGCTGTCAACAAACACGGTCGCCGATCACGGTGACAACGTCTGAGACACCAGCGTGTGGCGCGGACGGCGTATCACTGACGACGTCACGGACACCAGAGAACCCGCTCTCACGGTCCGTGTGTATGCACGGCCGCGCCGGTAGAGGCGCTGTCGTCACTGAAGGTAACACACTGGCTGGTTGTAGCGCCAGTTCCCACAACAACGTTCGTGACAGTGATTAGGTTGTTGTCGACGGTAGTGCTGGTTGTTGTCGACGGTAGCGCTGGTTGTTGTCGATGGTAGCGCTGGTTGTTGTCGACGGTAGCGCGGGTTGTTGCCGACGGTAGCGCTGGTTGTTGCCGACGGTAGCGCTGGTTGTTGCCGACGGTAGCGCTGGTTGTTGACGACGGTAGCGCCGGTTCTCACGGAAGCGTTCTCGGCGACAGAAATCGGTCTCACTGACGCGAGTTCGTCGACCACCGGCGCTGTCAGTTCCTGCTGGAAAAAAACAAAGAACGCAGTCATTCAATCACGCCGTCCACCGTCCACCGGCCCACTTGTTCACTGTGCCACGCAAGTATTCAATTAAACAATTCGTTTCACGGCGGCATTCAATTTAACTCGAACATACGACTGGAAACTCAATACATCTCAGGAGCGAGTATGTCGAGTGTCAACATGTCGGCCGGCACAGGTGATAGGCCTTGGGAGGGATCACTGGCACGGCAAACACACTGCCGCAAAGGACATCACACGTGCACTTCGATCATATTATCTTGAACACACGAACACATCAATAAACACATGAACTCTACCGGAACACACGAGCACTCCAACAGCGAACACGCGAACACATTAATTAAAACGCGAGCACTTTGACCGCGACACGCACGCACGCACGCACGCACGCACGCACGCACGCACGCACACACACACACACACACACACACACACATCTAGTATGCTGAGACGGTGTGAAAAAAAGTGAGAATGTGATAACAGTGAGAATGTGATAACATGATAACAGTGACAGTATGATGACATGTGATCAATGACAGTATGATAACATGAGATCAGTGATAGTGTGATGACATAAGGGCAGTGAGAATGTGATAACATGAGGGTAGTGACACTGTGACGACAAGAGAGCTGTGACATTGTGATGACATAAGAGCAGTGCTTCCGTGACGGTGACAGTGGTCTCCGTGACGGTGTCCCTGGTGACGAACATATCACAAAGACGGCCTCCACGGTCACTGTCAAAGGGTCCACTAATTAATAGAACAGCGACATTGGTAGATCTGGCGACACTTGGGGATGTCACTCAGGTCCACTTGCCACGACAACACATGCGAGCGTCACCGTGAGAATTCTCAGATGACGTAAGCCTCTAATTAATTGGCTCAGAGACAGAGGCTTAGTAGAGACCGTCCACGTGTCTCCCCATGTACGTGCCACTACAGGCGAGTGTTACGACGTCAAACCGGAAGTTGTAATAATTAATGTCAACAAATGTGACTTCCCGTCTCAGCGTAGCGTGGCCAGGGGTGGTGACGGGTGGTGAAGGGTGGGCAGGGGTGGTGAGGGGTGGGCATGGGTGCCCAGGGATGGCCAGGGGTGGCCAGGGAAGGCCAGGGGTGACCAGGGGTGGCCAGGGGTGGGCAGGGAAGGCCAGTGGTGGGCAGTGGTGGTCAGGGGTGACGAGGGGTGGCCAGGGGTGGTCAGGGGTGGCAAAGGGGTGGCAAGGGGTAGCCAGGGGTGACCAGGGGTGGTCAGGGGTGGCCAGGGGTGGCCAGGGGTGGGCAGGGGTGGCAATAGGTGGCAAGGGGTAGCCAGGGGTGACCAGGGGTGGTCAGGGGTGGCCAGGGGTGATCAGGGGTGGCCATGGGTAGCCAGGGGTGGCCATGGGTGGCCATGGGTGGCCAGGGGTGGCCAGGGTGGCCTGGGATGGCCAGGGGTGGCCTGGGATGGCCATGGGTGGCCAGGGGTGGCCTGGGATGGCCAGGGGTGGCCTGGGATGGCCAGGGGTGGCCTGGAGAACCGAATAACGCGGGTCACAAATGATAGATCTAAACACGTGTCCGTGACACGGTCTCCACCACACATCGCCCGCCACACATCGCCCGCCACACATCGCCCACCACACATCGCCCACCACACATAGCCCACCACACATCGCCCGCCACACATCGCCCGCCACACATCGCCCGCCACACATCGCCCACCACACATAGCCCACCACACATCGCCCGCCACACATCGCCCGCCACACATCGCTCGCCACACATCGCCCGTAACACATCGCCCTCTCCATATCGCTCGCCACATATCGCCCGTCATACATCGTCCACCACACATTATCCACAAACACCCGACCACCAAACAAAACACATCGTGTTCTGAGAACGCGACGAAGACAACAGAAACAGTGTAGCCAATTGCCACACACGGACAGGTCGTGTTTCCGTAACTCGATCACTGTGAACCGAAGCCCACACGTAACTGTAGCCAGTGCTGCTTTCGTCGAGAGAAAACACGTCGGCGACATATGCATTATGTCGGCACGGCGCACGGCGCACGGCGCACGGCGCACGGCGCACGGCGCACGGCGCACGGCGCACGGCGCACGGCGCACGGCGCACGGCGCACGGCGCACGGCGCACGGCGCACGGCGCACGGCGCACGGCGCACGGCGCACGGCGCACGGCGCACGGCGCACGCACGGCGCACGGCGCACGGCGCACGGCGCACGGCGCACGGCGCACGGCGCACGGCGCACGGCGCACGGCGCACGGCGCACGGCGCACGGCGCACGGCGCACGGCGCACGGCGCACGGCGCACGGCGCACGGCGCACGGCGCACGGCGCACGGCGCACGGCGCACGGCGCACGGCGCACGGCGCACGGCGCACGGCGCACGGCGCACGGCGCACGGCGCACGGCGCACGGCGCACGGCGCACGGCGCACGGCGCACGGCGCACGGCGCACGGCGCACGGCGCACGGCGCACGGCGCACGGCGCACGGCGCACGGCGCACGGCGCACGGCGCACGGCGCACGGCGCACGGCGCACGGCGCACGGCGCACGGCGCACGGCGCACGGCGCACGGCGCACGGCGCACGGCGCACGGCGCACGGCACGGCACGGCACGGCACGGCACGGCACGGCACGGCACGGCACGGCACGGCACGGCACGGCACGGCACGGCACGGCACGGCACGGCACGGCACGGCACGGCACGGCACGGCACGGCACGGCACGGCACGGCACGGCACGGCACGGCACGGCACGGCACGGCACGGCACGGCACGGCACGGCACGGCACGGCACGGCACGGCACGGCACGGCACGGCACGGCACGGCACGGCACGGCACGGCACGGCACGGCACGGCACGGCACGGCACGGCACGGCACGGCACGGCACGGCACGGCACGGCACGGCACGGCACGGCACGGCACGGCACGGCACGGCACGGCACGGCACGGCACGGCACGGCACGGCACGGCACGGCACGGCACGGCACGGCACGGCACGGCACGGCACGGCACGGCACGGCACGGCACGGCACGGCACGGCACGGCACGGCACGGCACGGCACGGCACGGCACGGCACGGCACGGCACGGCACGGCACGGCACGGCACGGCACGGCACGGCACGGCACGGCACGGCACGGCACGGCACGGCACGGCACGGCACGGCACGGCACGGCACGGCACGGCACGGCACGGCACGGCACGGCACACGGGATGTCAACGTGAGCATGCAGCGATCTCCCCACACGCAGTGGTATCCCAGTAACCACCACGACACGGGCGACAAAACCGAACATGATCTGTGGTACATATTACATACTAGCTCTAGCTCCGAACTAGATATGTTTTTGTACCGCACTATAGCTCCTACGTTTAAAGCGATCGGTGTAGTCTCATGAAAGGTTAGTCGACTTATGCAATATCTGGCAGCACGATTTGCTGACACAGTAAACTGAGTAAAGAGACAGTGAAGAGACAGTTGTGATGAGACTTGCAGTCTCTTCGTTGGTGTCTCAATGTGTGAGCGCGCCGCCATTAAAAGACGGACAAACGTCTAACTACACCCGGGGTTACAACAGAACAGAACGCGGTGTATTTCGTGCTGCACGAAATACGATTGAAGAAGACATAACTAGATTGTTATCCCGAGTGAAAGCACCAGACGGCATGTGGTCAAGGAGGCCTTTGACTTACTGACATTGTGACATGTTAACATCAACTCCTTGTGGTAGCACGATCTCGCGCAATGTGACGTCAAAACAGAACTATTAAAAGTGATATTTTTAAGGTAATTTTTGGTTATTTTGATATTTTATTGGCCCAAAAAATTAAATTCATGCCATCAATAATTACGTAAGCAGTAGATGTCTTTAAGATCTTACATTTGATCTAATTTTGATCCGTCTGTGATATGGCCGTAATCCATCATTCGTTTTACGCGTTTATTTATGACTTCGTTCTCTCGTGTCTGAAGAACATGTAATTTGTCCTACTGTAGTCTCTTTCTTGCACATGTACAATGGGTATCGTTACAGCTGCCATGTTTGAATGAGCAATATTCCTAACAACGCTTACCTACTGGTGTAAGTAGTGACTAATTATTATAACTATTATCATGCCTAAATAGGTCGTTTTCACGATAACTCTCATTGGCGACATTTCTAAGTCGTGTGTTCTATATACCATCACACCATAACACTACCCATTTGTAACCACAGCCAACGATATTACGTACGTAATGCATCTTCAAAGTGGGCGATTCTAAAGAACTCTTACCGCCCACGGCGTGTGCCGTGTGTTAGAGTTACGTCAACCTGTGCCCTGCGGTTACCATCGAACGCCAAAGTTAGCTCGACATGTCTGGATGCCAGCTCACATGTTGGCTTCTCACATTGCCTTCAATCCGTGGTCATGCTTGTAACAGTTACTATAAATTGCAAGGTTACAGAAGACGTAACGTGTCAGTAGTTACGTCACCACAACAAATTCGGCGACGCAAACTAGATTGACACTGTCGGTTTGGTAGACGCCGATCAGAAACGAACGAACGAATCTCGGCAACTGAAGATCGATACATCTGAATAGAACTTCTCATTCCAAAGTAAACGTGTTACACATACCTGGCTACACCATAACACGTGCTATTACACAGGTTTGTTTACACCCACACAACGAACAACAATACATGTTATTACACAGGGTTGTTTACACCCACACGACAACAACAACAACACGTGCAATTACACAGGTTTGTTTACACCCACACAACGAACAACAACATGTGTTATTACACAGGGTTGTTTACATCCACACGACAACAACACACGTGTTATTACACATACCTTGCTACACCCAAACGACAACACAACACGTGATATTACACAGACTTGCTTACACCCACACGACAACAACACACGTGCAGACCTTGTTACACCCATACGACAACAACAACACGTGATATTACACACACTTATTTACACCCACATAACGAACAATAACACGTGTTATTACACAAACCACCCATTGTAACAACAACACGTGTTACCACACAAACCAGCCTACACCCACACACAGACAACAACACGTATCAGTATTACACAGACCAGCACGGTAGCAACAACAGCACGTATTATTTTTACACAGACCAATCTACACCAGCACAGCGACAACAACACGCCCGTCTACGTATCAACGCAAATAAATGACTCTATATAATACAACTAACTTTAGTTATTTGTTCCTAAACACATCGCAACCGGTAGAACCGTAGGAGTCATATGAACGTCGAAAGAGGCACTTAGACAGCTACATTACACTGACAGCTAAATTAGCATATTGTTGTAAATAAATTATATTTGACGACCTCTGGTAGCAGGTTGTCGTCTCTTCTGTGTCCCGGGTCGATGTCGACGTGTCCTTCTACTCCCTGTCGTGTAGACGAGTACAGCCGTCAGTTCATACATAGATGATGCAAAATTATTACACAGATACTTTTGCATAGCCTATATACGCAATGACTGCTGTCGATGACGTCAGCCGAACGAGTTGGATCGTGGACGAGTCAGTCAACGAAATGAAGTGTGTTTCCTGGCAATGTTTACGCATGTAATAGCAATGCTAGAAGGATGTCTTCTATGTGTTTATGAAAGTGTAACAAATTAGAATCGACCTATCTAGTCGAAGTATTCGTGATTAAAACCACGCAGTATGCGCCAAGATAAATGGCTACTGATCTTCGTGTGTGTGTGTGTGTGTGTGTGTGTGTGTGTGTGCGTGCGTGCGTGCGTGTATGTGTGTGTGTGTGTGTGTGCGTGCGTGCGTGCGTGTGTGTGCGTGCGTGCATGCGTGCGTGTGTGTGTATGTGAGAGAGAGAGAGAGAGAGAGAGAGTAGTGTGTGAGTGTGTAAGTGTGTGAGCATGTGTGTGTATGTGTGTGTGTGTGTGTGTGTGTGTGTGTGTGTGTGTGTGTGTGTGTGTGTGTTGTGTGTGTGTGGGGGGGTGCGTGCGTGCGTGCGTGTGTGTGTGTGTGCGTGCGTGTGTGTGTGCGTGCGTGCGTGCGTGTGTGTGTGTGTGTGTGTGCGTGCATGCGTGCGTGTGTGTGTATGTGAGAGAGAGAGAGAGAGTAGTGTGTGAGTGTGTAAGTGTGTGAGCATGTGTGTGTATGTGTGTGAGTGTGTGAGTGTGTGAGTATGTGTGTGTGCGTGTGTGTATGTGTGTGTGTGTGTGCGCGCACGCGCGTGTGTGCGTGCGTAGTGCGTACACGCGTATGTCCGTTTGTACGTCTGAACATTGTTTCATGTGAGCGCGTGTGTACGTACGTGCGTGCGTACGTGATCACAGAATGTGCAGTGACCCGTAAAGGCTATTTTTACGACAAGCAAAAAAACAGTCGAATGCAATTGTTAATGGAAATGGCCAAAGTTAACAAGAAATTAAAAACGGCAAAACCAATCAGAATTTGTAATAAAATATTATTGACTGCGAACGTCTATTACCTATGAGAAATTAGTAGCCTGGCCGATGGAGGTTAAGTATGATTAAATTGCGATATGGTATAATAATTAAAGACGGCGTCTACATGGGCGATGGGAACTTCTACTAGACAGTTACATGCAACCTATGCCTGGTGCACCGTCGTGTCCGTCAGAACACGTCAGCAACTGTGTCAAAGAACTTACACGTCACTTCCGTCTGCACGCGGGGTCAAACCACGTGACACTTAGCGCAGGAAGACATATGTAATCTGTAATCCGTCAGTCTTAGCGCAAGATTTCGATTCCGCTGCGTTTGTTTAATTTATGTAATTACTAGTGATAATGCATGAAGTTGGTCTACTTCATTAGTCGTTTTATTTATCAATGCCTAAAACTGTATAATAATAGTCGAAATTAACAGGAATTTCACGATTCTTAAATAAACTAGACCATCCAGGAAAACACGTTACCACAGTTACGAATTGAGTCACGCGAAAAAGATAAAACACCACGCAGACGATTATGGTTTGAGGAAACTCTTCAAAAAGCGCATTACACGTTATTTTAATTTTTATTATCATTGTTGTTGTTGTTATTACAATTACTAATTTTTGTTCATGTCCGTTGTTCCAAGGCAAAGTTACATGCTTTACAAAAACGCGCTGTACGAAAATTAACAATAAAATATATAGAAATCACACGGACCCTACTTTTAAATCTGAAAATATATTTAATATTGCTGATATACACAAGTTACATGTCTCATTATTTATGTATGATTATCACCATAATACACTGCCTAAATCTTTCGAACAGTATATACCAAAAACTAATCTAGACACTAACGCCATAATTGCGAGACAGCATAACCTACTATGTACAGAAAAGCCTAAACTATAGAATAACCTTGATTATAACATCCAAATCTCAAACCCAGACATAAGTTCAAATCTGTACTATCTAAGCAATATTGATCTAATTATCTTAACCAATTACATTGCCTAAATCCCAGATGTGTAGATTGCAACTAATTGTTTTCATTTAAAAAGACACACTGTTTGGATTTTCACACATTTCTCAAATTCTCCCAATCCGTTGTCATGCAAATGAGTTTACGTGGATACGTATATACATACATACATACATACATACATACATACATACATACATACATACATACATACATACATACATACATACATACATACATACATACATACATACATACATACATACATACATACATACATACATACATACATACATACATACATACATACATACATACATACACAATATATTATCGAAGTTTATGTTTTGGGGTCACAGGAAGACGGCACTACATGTGCCATGTGACCACCACGTAACAATACTTTTCTTTGAGTTTGCTTATGTAGAATGCAATGTTGTTGTTGCGAAATAAAATTTGATTGATTTGATGTTCGAACACGACGTCTACCGACCACGGCCCCGTCACACACTGCCACTTGTCAGCGAGTGAGTGACGCGGGTCTTCACGTCGTAATTGGACTGATGAGGCCCAGTGCCTTGACGGGAGATCGATACGTCATAGATGACGTGTTTACAACACGGGTAATCCATACGTCATAGATGACGTGTTGACAACACGGGTAATCCATACGTCATAGATGGACGCGTTGTCAACACGGATAATCCATACGTCATAGATGGACGTGTTGACAACACGGATAATCCATACGTCATAGATGGACGCGTTGTCAACACGGATAATCCATACGTCATAGATGACATGTTGACAACACGGGTAATCCATACGTCATAGATGGACGCGTTGTCAACAAGGATACTCCATACGTCATAGATGGACGTGTTGACAACACGGATACTCCATACGTCATATATGACGTGTTGTCAACACGGATACGCCATACGTCATAGATGGACGTGTTGTCAACACGGATACGCCATATGTCATAGATGGACGGGTTGACAACACAGATAAGTCATACGTCATAGATGGACGAGTTGACAACACGGATAATCCATACGTCATAGATAGACGAGTTGTCAACACGGATACATCATACGTCATGAACGGACGTGTTGACAACACGGATACGCCGTACGTCATAGATGGACGAGATGTCAACACGGATACGCCATACGTCATAGGTGGACGAGTTGTCAACACGGATACATCATACATCATAGATGGACGAGTTGTCAACACGGATACATCATATGTCATAGATGGACGAGTTGTCAACACGGATACATCATACGTCATAGATTGACGTGTTGACAACACGGATACGCCATACGTCATGGACGGACGTGTTGTCAACACGGATACGCCATACGTCATAGATGGACGAGTTGTCAACACGGATACATCATACGTCATAGATGGACGAGTTGTCAACACGGATACATCATACGTCATAGATGGACGAGTTGTCAACACGGATATATCATACGTCATAGATGGACGAGTTGTCAACACGGACACGTCATACGTCATAGATGGACGAGTTGTCAACACAGATATATCATACGTCATAGATGGACGAGTTGTCAACACGGACACGTCATACGTCATAGATGGACGAGTTGTCAACACGGATATATCATACGTCATAGATGGACGAGTTGTCACCACGGACACGTCATATGCCATAGATGGATGCGTTAACAACGTATGTAAACCATATGACATATATGCCGTATTGACTGCGCGGATAAGCCATACGTCATAGATGACGTGTTGACATACGCTGTCGCGCTTACGTTTTCCGGTTGATATAAACGTTCCGATTGACGTTTCTGCGCATGCGCGATAAATGTAAACCCATCAATGTGCACCAAAACGAGAAAGCATTTTTTAAATAATAATTATAATGGGCCGTTCGTTAACTCTCCTGTGATGATTACTGCGAAGAATTGCTTAAAATGTCGTTCAATACATTAAAATATTACGTTTGTTTAAATAACTGTCACGGATTATAGCGCACTACAGTCACCTGATTTGCGCTTGCTATCGAAACATGCCCCAAAACTTGTTTGCCTCGTGTTAATTTGCGACAATTAACTTTGCTGGGAGGTTATATAAATCCTAACGAACAACCCCTAATATTTATACCATAAATGCTTTGTCGTTTCGCTGCACACTGGTGATTTTACATTTATCGCGCATGCGCAGAAACGTCAATAATCGGAACATTTATAACGCCGGAAATATGTAAGCGCTACAGCGTCACACCTTAACTAAGCCTATTGAGGCATACGACACAAACTAAGCCCGTCGCCATGACCAGCCTGCGTCCACGTGTATTCCGGTCAAGACGAGTTAATATCGGAATGTAAGCGGGGCCGGGCCATTTATGCGCTGTGTTTTTTGCCAATAATGCATCTACCAACGCGTATTACGATCAAGCCGGCGCGCAATATGCCGCAGTTCACGTGAAGCCCCGGAGGATAACGAGAGTATTAGCGAGAAGTGAGGCGGAAGTGAGACTCGTCCCATGGGAAAGAGAGTGAGTGGGGAGATGCGAGGTGGGGGCGTGTGACGTCGATGACGTCGAGATGAACGCGGGGAAGGAGGAAGTCACTGAAAACGTTTTAAGCGACGACTTCTGTTTGACTCGGTGTCGCGCTTACATTTTTCCGGTCGCTATAATCTTTCCGATTGATGTTTCTGCGCATGCGCGATAAATAAAAAAATCATCGCTGTGCAGGGAAAGGACAATGCATTGATGCCATAAATAAAACGGGTTGTTCGTTGGGATGTATATAACCTCTCAGCAAAATTAGTTGTCGCGATTTTAACACGAGGCAAACGGGTTTTGAGGCATGTTTTAATGGCAAGCGTAAATCAAATACTATAGTGCACCATAATCCGTGACAGTGATTTAAACAAACGTAATATTATATTGCATTGAACGACATATTAAGAAACTCTTCACAGTAATCATCACAGGAGAGTTAACGAACAGCTCGTGGCATTTATACCGAAAATGCTTTGTCGTTTCGCTGCACCTTGATGATTTTACATTTATCACGCATGCGCAGAAACGTCAATCGGAACGTTTATAACGCCGGGAAAATGTAAGCGCTACAACGGCGTTGCCAGACCGGCGGATCTATTGGAGAAACCACCACTTGAACCGAGGAGCCAAACCGACTTAGGAGGAGGTCACGGAGAAGGTCACAGAGGAGGTCACAGGGGAGGTCACGGAGGAGGTCACAGGGGAGGTCACGGAGGAGGTCAAGCACGAGACGCCCGTCAACGTGACAGCCGAGCGGCTCACACTCGCCACTCAGGCTGTCGTTCGGCCCGCTGGTGACGTCACGAAGTCTAATGATGTTGAGACGCATATCAAAAGACGCATTATGGGATCTTGCTACAGATCAGTGGACGCGGCAATCAACAGTGGCTCGTTCTCACGCCAATCCTCGCTGGCGTCTGCGACACCCACCGCACTGAGAGAGAGAACACCGTCGTTTGTAAGGACGACAGCGAAAGGTCAGGCGTGGTCAGCCGAAAGACCAAACAGCTCTTGCCGGGAATGAGCAATTAATTCCATGCGGAAAGAGCCGGTGACATCTGAGCTTCTTTTGGTGGGCGAGACGTTGTGAAGAAAGCAGGGCATATCACCAGTGATTTCGGCAAACAAATAGGTAGCATCTGTAAACGTATCTAAGATGTTGTCGAGGTAGAATTGTGCGTTCCGATCGCGCCGGTGCACGTGAGCGATAATACAGCTATAACTGTACCTTTTGAAAATTGGGAAACTTTTTGGTAACAGCGCGAAACGTGGAACATACATAGGACTCACAAATACAAAAATATTGAGACCCGAGGCATCTCTGAATTTAACCCGGGCGCCTTGTAGGTCTTGTTAAAATGGTCGCCAAAACAGGTTTCCCCATATTCTAGGAACTGCTTCACGTAAAAACCATAACACTTATGTCCGCTGTTTTTAAAATTAGCGTCCGTTAATATTAATTTAGGTATCTTATGAAATATATCACCTAAAGCGCCGTGTTATTAGTATCAAAATATGAGTGGATATCGATTTCAAAAATCTGTTATTTTGCAATTGACTTTCATCAACTGCCATAGCTGTTATTTTGCAAGAAGAATTGCTACGTTTGTGTCAAAGCACAAGTTTTCTGGGGTAGCAGTTTCAAATTCAAAACATTGATATACCTGGACTGACATCGATATCGACCATTTCAAAGATGGCGACTTTCAAAACTAATGTTCGTATATCTCATAGACTATAGGCAAGCCCGAGCGATATAGTTAAAATGTGGACATAAATATTATGTTGACAGTGATTTTAATTTAATCAAATATTTTGCATTTGTTCTTCGTTAACATTCATCAGCTTTTTTTACAAAATGGCGACCGTTAAAATAAAAAATTCCATTAATTCAAGTCAGCCATCTTTAACATGACGGATGTATATAAACTACGTGCACATAATCATAATGAAATGCGATATTTACAGCAGTCACGTCATACTCAAAATATAGGCAATTGGATTGTGATTGCAAAGGCATTAATATTTACCGTCGTAGACGCTACCTTAATTAGCGTCCGCTTTTTAAATGACCGCCAGGGGTGTCCAGAGCAAATATTTGTATTTGTTAGTTATAATCACGTGCCAAGTTTCGTGTTTTAGCGAGAACTGCATGATCTTTCATGTATCTACTGTACTACGATGTCATTCTTTGAATTGGTCAACGAAGGTAATCAGTGGTCGGGAAGATGTTTCCTGAAGTCTCTGTTTCCTGAAGTCTCTTGCACCAGCCCCCCTGAGTAATCCGTCACCGAGGCAGATTCAACGTAACGCGATCATCGGCGTCAAATTGTCGCCGACACCGATACCAGCGTCGTCATTAGTAACTACCGGGAAACATCAGACGACCTTCCGCAGAGGTTTGTTTGAATGTGACGCACAAGCTCCGGTCGCTCATAATAAACAGGTTTATGGCATTCGACACGATTACGTCCGTTGTCGCACGAACATGTGGCGACCGCAAACGCAGACAAAATTGCGGTTCTAGTTTTCAGTGCAAACCCACACTGTAATCGTGGTTGTCGAAATGTCACAAGTTCGTGTATGTTATGCAAGCGTTCATTCACCGGGAGTGTGAAGGAGGGTCACGTTAAAACGTATCGAGTCGAAGAGATCTCAGTGCATGGGAACTTGACACGTACACACACGCGCACACACGAACGCACTCACACACGCCACCAACACACCAAGACGCACACACCAAGACACACACACGCACACGCACACGCACACGCACACGTACACGCACACGCACACGCACACGCACACGCACACGCACACGCACACGCACACGCACACGCACACACACACACACACACACACACATCAACACATCAACACACCAACACACCAACACACCAACACACCAACACACCAACACACCAACACACCAACACACCAACACACCAACACACCAACACACCAACACACCAACACACCAACACACCAACACACCAACACACACGCGGACGCGCACGCACGCGCGCACACAAACACACACACACACACACACACACACACACACACACACACAATGCACGCACACAGGCAACGGTTAATCTTGTCGGTGAGTCAGTCAGTGAGCGTTCCAAGGAAGCATTGTGGTGATAACCGGTGTCGAGACCTAATGAGTCTGCACCATTGTCCTAGGATGCGGGCAGCTGGCATGCGCACTCAATGTTACAGTAGAGCTAGTATTTATGTTGAGGAGTTGCGCTATTACCAATCGCCAAAGCAGGAGAATCGACATGACTGTTGCGATCACAACAAAGCACAACAGGTACGCTGGGAAATGATGCAGCGGCTACCAAACGACTAACACACGACGCAGCATTGTTAGAGAACGTATCATTTACTAAACGTGAATAACTTGTACGGTGTGAAGACGGTGACAACATTGATTATTACGCCTCGTTCGTATGAATATTCAAATGACGTATATAAGACTTATACAATACAATATGTCGTTGATAACTAAGTCTGCATGGAAAATTGAGTAAATATGCCTAATCACTGCTATAACTAATTTATTCGAATACTCTCCATAAATTTGCTTGTGCCCTAACGCCCGTTGCAACGTACGCAATATGAAAGGGTTTACTTATCTCTGTTGAGTATTGTGACGTGTTACGTAATATTACGTCATCGACAAACAAACCACGGGACGTATTACCAGTGTAATGTAGGAACGCCAGTTGATGGGCGAAAGTGGATTAGTATACACTGTGTATATTAACGTTTGTACATCGGCTCTTGAAAAATTATTGAAATTACCAATTCAATGTTGATCATAACTGTTATCTTCCGAATACCAAAATAATACATTTGAGGGGCTAAATTACAAAGTAATTCATCGTAAATAAGGACATTACAGAAGATGAGAGATAATGATAAACCACTTGGCGTCAGAAAAAGAGGGTATAGTTCGCGCCGAATGGAAACAGAATGATTACCCGTATATTGCAAATATTTATTAGATACATTTGCCAGGCATAAGTTAAGTATAGAAAATATCGATAGAAAACTCAGGGCACCTTTGATATGAGGGTATATAACCAAAACTTACAACTTGCCACATACTACACAACGGAACATACACTGAAAGATCATTTTCTGATAAAATGGAAAGTGTTCTTTAAACTTGCAATTTATTAAGAGGGAGATTCTGTTTTCCTTATAAAAAGGCAATATGTCGGAATTAAAATTATCAAGGAAATTAGCCAATTGTACCATAAAAGGGCACTCTACAAAAGACTGTCATTATGAAAAATGCTAATTATTCTACAATTCCGCACAAACACTTGGGAAAAGTCTAAACACAGCCCTCTTACGGTAACACAGGTTGTGGTGTTAAGACCAACTGTACAACTTCTTAAAAAAAACACCCTTATTGTAACTGATCTAGGTATGTAGATTCTAAACAAAGCAATTACGGATGTCGGCTTCAGAAGAAAAAACAAGACTGTGAGTGTTTTATTATAGAGCGCACACATAAACTGTAAGCTGTGAGCGCTCATAACGCTGAACACGTGTGTCACGCAAAAGTAGTAGCAAGGAATTGTTTTACCTCGATATTTCGCGGGCGTGGGACTACGGATAAAATCGTTTTCTTCAATTAAAAATATTCAGTAAACGTGAAGAAAAAAATAGAACACAATCAGTAATCACAAACAGAGCACACTACACATAGATTACATTACATAGACTACATATAGATTGGATGCTTAGAAGTACTCGTTTTCACAGAGGACAGGACATTAATGAAACTTATCAATGCACCGTATATAAATGCAATAAATATGACTGTGTTTCAAACAAATCTACTGTTTGACTGGGTGAACCATATATTAAAATCGCCGAATATGTTTGATACGACAATGGCTTCCTTGTCCACAGACTACACGACAACCACTTGTCTCGGGCTACGAAACACAGACGCAGCAGTCGGCTGATACCAAACACTCGCTGTCACATGATACTGGAGTAGGCGCCTTGTTTCGAGGGATGTCGGCGCCAAGTATGACATCCATCATTGCAATCTGACTGTTGACTCTTTTAATACCGTGTTAATGTTATAACGTGTCCCCAGGAACCTGATTATACGTGTCTCGAATGATCACAAGTGACTGGACTCAGTCACGGTACAGAGATTGATCACAAGTGACTGTATAATGACGGTAGAGAAATCGATCACAAGCGACTGGACTCAGTCACGGAACACAGATTGATCACAAGTGACTGTATAGTCACGGTATCCTCATAATCGCCTGTTTTCTGGTGTGTCAAACAATATTTCTTTAGGCCTATTTCGTAACTAATGTCTCTCAGTTCTGGAATAATTTTAATTGCTCTCCGCTGTGCTAGCTCCTTCGTTCACTCTTACATTTCGTCTCCATGCATGCTTGTATAGTGGTATACTATTCTATTCACTAAGCATTATACACTTCTGCGACATTTCACCCCTTGTCATGTGTTCGAGATGTAATGGGCAATATTCCAAATGAATGTTGCAGCTGGTCGACGAATAATGACACAAAACGCAACATTTAGAAGACGGCAGAATTAACCGACAAGCCTCTACGCATATTTCCGCTTCACGGAGGCGCAACGTCAAACCCTAGTTTTAATAACATTCCGCAATAAACTCATTCTTATTAGTTGTTCAACTGCGAAAAGACCAGCTGTCACCGTGCGATCGAGGCCGTCAAAATGCAATTTGTTACAGACTTGCGCAGACCACTGCAAAATAACCAACAACTTGACGTTGCCGTCTGCATCTGACAACAGACCTGCCATGACACATCCCCTCGAGCCAACTACAGTAACGATGTCGGGGGCAGCTTATGTTATGTGCGACGTCAAGACGTATTGGTCTCGCTGCTACAAAACAGATTAGCCACAACCGCACATGGCGATTGTTTATTGTTGCAAAAACAATCACATCTTTATCACTGGTGCCCGTGACATGTGCCGGCCCCGGCGGATTCGTTTAATCACATAACCTTGTTCTACGCCGCGCGATGCCGCTTAATTTATGGACTCACTCTATAGACGGGACACCGAAATTTCAGCCACATATTCACAACATTTTGTGTTGCGCGATATCAGGTTAGGAGCAAACCAATGGACACAACGCATGCTCAGTGATCCGCGTGAGTTCCCCGTGATTGTCATGTTAGATGTAGGCGGGTTTACGTTGAATAGTTTTCTTCTTGCAATTGAAGAAAACTAAGTTGTAATTTCCTGCAAATAATTGAACAAATTTATGTTTAAATGTAGCGCATTATAATAATTATAATGTAAAAACTAAACAAAACATATTGTAAGCAAAAGCCAAGTTAGTTACAGATATTTCTGTTATCTTGGAGACACCAGCTTTCCTGTATACGGTTTTGATTACCGCAGATTCATTCGTTCTTCCCCAGACAACACTGAACTGAAGGAGACATCGGTGACCCAGTAGTTGTCTTCACTTGTCAACGTTTTATCGCATTCGCTTAATATGACATTTCCCTTTTTATTGGATGCCAACATTTTTCTCTAGACAGTATTTTGTTTCGACGTAATATGAACTGATGCGCGACGGTTCGTGAAAGCGATATGATTGTCCAGAATCATACGTGGCGCTGTGTTCTACTGGCCGGGCGGCGTCTGCGGTCTGTGTTTGACTGCTCCGGCAGCATTGATTGTTATCGGTGTCTGTCATCTTATCGTAGAGTGTCTTAACGACAAAGTCACGCTGGATCGATAGTCGCACTTCGTCCACCCAGAAGGCCGACGATACATACTTCTCCGTTGTGTTCCAGCTGGCATTGTAGCGCTGGGGTGTTAGGCGGTCACCAATCAGTTTAGAATATCAAGCACTTGAACGGTTAGCTCTGTTCGCTGAGGAGCTACTGAAGACAAACGAGGTCAGAAGGAGCTACTGAAGACAAACGAGGTCACGCACGTGACTGCGATGTCACGTGACTGCGATATCACGTGATGTGTTTCCCGCTGCCGGCTCTAGCGGGGATGACTGCCACAGAAACCGTCCAGAAACCGTCCATCAAGCTAAAAAGTTCGACTCCTGACGTTGATTTTAATTCTTGCAAAAGAATATGAGATGGTCTAATGAGACGGGCTGCCTCTAGATAATCTTAATAAAGGGTATTTTGTATTTTTCTTAACAGCAATTGTTTTTTATACAACGCACGTGTTATTATAGAATATGCGGCTGTAACAACCGACTAGTTACTAACTAGTGACTTACAAGAACTAATTATCCAAGAAACAGAACTTTCGACAGAAATCATCTTCAGTTCAAAAATACAGATAGTATCAGAAAAGAGAGGTACATATAATGCTATAGACATGCAAACGTTCGTTTCTCAATCACACGTGAGTGACTTGCACAACGCCACCTGGTGTAATCCTTCTGGAACCACTCCGGCCGCCCAGTGTCCAACACACTCCGGCCACTAAGTGACCATCTCACTCCGGCCACCGAGTGACCAACTCACTCCGGACACTGAGTGACCAACTCACTCCGGCCACCGAGTGACCAACTTACTCCGGGCGTGAGTTACCAACTCACTCCGGCTACTGAGTAACCGACTCACTCCGGCCACTGAACTCACTCCGGCCACCGAGTGACCAACTCACTCCGGCCAATGAGTGACCAACTCATTACAAAGGCAAATGTGACGTGGTAGACGCCGCGGGGAGAACGGCAGCTACAACTCGCTGGGGAGGAAAGACGGGACTGGCCGAACCCAGCCTGAGGAGATCAATCAGGGAGAAGGAGGAGAGAGCCAGGGATAGCACAGGAGTACTGAACCCAATCACTCTGCAGCGGGGGGGGGGGGGGGGGGGGGGGCTTGTGCCACAGTCCGCGACAAGAAGTCAGTAGGTGACTTAGTCGGTAGTAAATCACGAAACTAAGGTGGTTTCAACAGCTTCGATCGCATCATCTAGTGCGGTGTTAAAATCGTGAGCAAGTTTTTTCACTCTACATTGCTCCAGTTCACTCAGTTGTATAAATGAGTAACTGGCTATAGACAAGTGGTGGATCTGTATGAGCAGTCTTCGCGCATTAATTGTAGCATATGGCTGGATGCTTCCCAGAGAAGCCGAGATGGTGTCTGATTGAACAGGTCTGTCAGGGAAGTAAAGTGTAAAGCGCTTTGAGCAATCCTGAGGATTGAATACTGCGCGATACAAGAAGATACCTATACGTGTCATATAGTTTAAGCTGTTAATTATTGATGAAATATCATGGTACGACGCTAACAGTTGACAATGTACACATATAACTCTGTTGGGTGGTGCGTGTTGTTACATTTTACATTTTAATTCTTCCACGGAACACATCCCTGCATTAGCCTAACACCAACACTATGTGTCATATTTCATTCCGACCATCTGGACCTTCTGATTTCCGTCACTTAGTCTTCCCGAAATGCAACTCGAACAGGAAGGGTCCAACAAAAGCACGCCGACGACAGAAACAAAATTAACATCTCACAAGTTTGCCTTTCGTAATATATTTCACACAGTTCAATGCACGATATCGTTCAGGCGGTGTAATGTACAATTTCATCGCCAACAATAATCGTGCTAAGAATATTCCTCACACTACATCGACTTTATGAATGCGACGCCTTGCACCCATCCGTTCTGCTTAACCGGGCGAGAAAGACGTCCTTTCTCCTTCCCTCCCGGGGGATCCATTTCCACGCCACCTTAACGTCGTCACTCCATCTTTTATGGATGACACATGTCAACGTGGACAGATCGGTGGCCCGGTTATGGCTGTCACGTGACAACAGTTATAGAGCAAACGAGCGTCTGGCAAACCTTTAGAGGTCAAGACACAGTTAGACTTCCTGTTTGAAACATTGTCCAGTATATATTTTGATTTTGTTCAACATTCTCCTGCTGCGACATAAGTGCATTTTAGCAGTCAAATGTCCTGGTGTATTTGTCCGCCACATTGTTTGTGAACATGTGTAATTATATTACTGTGGGTCTCACTGGCCAATTGAAGACCTTCGCGGGCCAAATTTAGCCCATGGACAAGGGGATTGCGGAAAGCTGTTAAAAAGCCCCTTATAAAAAGTAAGTTCTCATATAACGCAGTATTTAATCCAGAGGATTGTTCACAGCGCTTTATAGTCTACATCCCGGCACACATGTTCAATTAAACACCATCTCGACTTCTCTGGGAAGCACCGGGCCACGCTGCAATTAATGCGCGACGACTATTCATACACAACTACCCCTCTCAGTCTATAACCAGTTGAGTGAACTGGAACAATGTAGAATGAAAGTAACACAGGATTCGAACCAGGGATCTCGTAGTCGAGAGTCCGACGCTCTAGCCAATTCGTCAGACATTTGCGAAAAAAGCCATCGCGAGACTAGAGACCCATTGGGTGGCACTCTAGATGCCTTTGGGTGGCACTCGGCCACATAAAACGGTTGTCCATAAAGCTGAGTACTTCGCTCACTCCGCCAGTCGAAAGGACACGAGTCACGAACTGTCGTCCTGCGGCTAAAACACTTTACGTGTGTCAGCTGGCCGAGGACATGGGCCGGGGGAGACGAACGAGAGGACAATCAACCCGGCTCAAGATGCAGGCCGCGGGTGAGTCTCAGTCCCACGTCGCCTGGACCCTTGGAACACTTTCTTATTGCCACAGTGGAGCGAGACCACATTTGCATTTTCCATAGGCGACCATTATAACGTTTCCTTCATTTCCTACGAATCTTGATGAGATCTATTATTGACAATTTCACAGCATATTTATCCTCCATAGACAGAGGTTCAGTGAAAAATTCGTAAACTTCTAATACCTCAGGCTCCCACAAATTTCTTTCGAACCTTACACCATGTCTGCTTGAACCACCCACGGATTGCCCCTGATTACATCACCATACAACTGTATTAATACGCAGAAATGCACCGACTGACAACTGTCATAATTTGACAGCTCTGATGCCACGCTGCACAAAACATAAATTCTACTCACTCCACACTACATATGTGCTCACAGAAATTCAGACAACCTGCATAATATTTTTTTTATAGGATACTCTTTGGTCGCACGGGTAATGGCGGACGAATACCTTATTGTGGTCTTACATCTAGTGATTGAGCCTTTCAAAGCAAGACACTAAAACGGCTGGTTCGTTTACTCTATGTCTATGCAATTGGACCGTCTATGTGGTGTTTATGTCGTTAGTCCGTCTACCTGGTGTCTATGTCACTGGTCCGTCTACCTGGTGTCTATGTCACTGGTCTGTCTACCTGGTGTCTATGTCACTGGTCTGTCTACCTGGTGTCTATGTCACTGGTCTGTCTACCTGGTGTCTATGTCACTGGTCTGTCTACCAGTCTATGTCACTGGTCTGTCTACCTGGTGTCTATGTCACTGGTCTGTCTACCTGGTGTCTATGTCACTGGTCTGTCTACCTGGTGTCTATGTCACTGGTCTGTCTACCTGGTGTCTATGTCACTGGTCTGTCTACCTGGTGTCTATGTCACTGGTCTGTCTACCTGGTGTCTATGTCACTGGTCTGTCTACCTGGTGTCTATGTCACTGGTCTACCTGGTGTCTATGTCACTGGTCTGTCTACCTGGTGTCTCTCATTTGTCCATCTATTTGGTGTTTATGTCGTTTGTGTGCCTGCGTGAGTATGTGTGTCTCTGTGTGTCTGCATGTTTATGCATATATGTGTGTCTGTATGTAGATGAATATATGTGTACGCGCGCGTGTATATACGTACGTATGTACGCATACATGATTGTATATTTGTACGCGTGTAGGCATGCTGCAAAAGTGCTCACGTCAACAATGCTGTAATGCATAACATTTGTCTCACACGGAGGTATAAACTGAACCGGTCCGCCAAGAGGAAACAAGAAACCAGTGCAAGTGACACACGTCCTGGCGTTTTTCTTGAGAATTAAACCTACGTAGCAACACACCCGCAAGCCACAAGGTCTAATGTGACTGACGGAGTAATTGTCGTGTTCAGCGCGGTGTGATCGCCGATGCACTTCAAGTGCAATAAAGGGCGGCTGGTCCGTCATCGCAGCATCTAAGCGACTCGTCACGAAGCTCATAGCCTCCATGCTACAGCTTCCGTAGGCGACCTCTGCTAACGTGTCGTTATCGAATCATTGACCACCGTAGCGAACGGCCGATGAAACTTTCGATTCATCCACGTACGCACACGCACGCAAGCAAGCACGCACGCACGCACGCACGCACGCACGCACACGCACGCACGCATGCACGTATCACACACACACACACACACACACACACACACACACACACACACACACACACACACACACACACACACACACACACACACACACACACACACACACACACACACACACACACACACACACCCTATATAGGCACTGTCACGTGTTCGTGTTCGTGTTCGTGTTCGTGTTCGTGTTCGTGTTCGTGTTCGTGTTCGTGTTCGTGTTCGTGTTCGTGTTCGTGTTCGTGTTCGTGTTCGTGTTCGTGTTCGTGTTCGTGTTCGTGTTCGTGTTCGTGTTCGTGTTCGTGTTCGTGTTCGTGTGTGTGTGTGTGTGTGTGTGTGTGCGCGCATGTGTGTGTGCGCATGTGTGTGTGTGTGTGTGAGCGCGCGCACATGTGCGTGTATGTGTGTGCGTGTCCGTGTGTGTGTGTGTGCTTGCGCGCGCGCGCGTGTGTGTGTGTATCGGTGACCTCGGCGAATTGCCTTTGAAGGCCACTACGACATTATCTTGAGATTACAGCCGCCGGTGGTCTGCCTTGACAACGACCAATGGTAGGTGATATCTTCCACCTTCTGAGTGACACTGACTATAGAAGAAGCGATAGACGGGCACGTACAGACATTGAAGAACCCCACTGCCAAACTATAGCCTCCTCTCCTGCGCGTTATCATACTATGCAGTTAGTGATATCGGCGGCGAAATGTGGGTAATTCCATGATTCACGATCTATCGTTGGGACAAATATCCTCCTCTTGTCGAAGGAGCGCTGAAGACAACTGCCCCCCGCAACTGGTCACACAAATGTCACTGACCACTTTATATATAGACAATCAGACACACGCGATCTGTTGACGGCCAATGAGATGACCTCGGGTGTCTTATGACGAAATCGGTACGATTGACATGCACAGAAACCCGACTTGGTATTAATACTTTAACGACATCTTTTCTCAATTAGTTTACAAGAACCTGTCTATGGATATATACGTGCATACGTTATTCGTTCAAGGGGCGGTTCGAGCCAAATGCGAATCGCCCCTTGAACGAATAATTTATGTACGAATCATCTTGAATGGAGATTGATGAGGTATGTAATATCAGTCATTCCGCGAAGCCAGTTTTGTTTATGATATATGCAGTTGTACCATGGAGCATTGTCTGAGCACGTTAACGTACGAAACATCACTTACGGAATACTGCTACGGCGCGCTCTAAATTAAGATAGATCGAAGTAAACATATACGTTTACACTTCGACTTACCGTTAGTATGATACGTACACTTCTGCAGGGTATATACTTGACATAAGTCGTTGGAAATAAAGACGCTTTGGTTGATTTTGATGCGATAAAAACAAACTAAAATATTTAAAAAGGAAACCGGCTCAAATACTGTCACATATACAAAACCGAATCAGTCGAGGAAGTGAACAAAAGTCTGCCGTGTCACCGACAACTGACCCACCTTGTGTCCAGAGGAAAATGTTCCGTCAGACGAATATGTTCCGTAACCGAAGATGTTCCGTCAGACGAAGATGTTCCGTAACCATACACAGACGTTCCGTTCCGTCAGACGACGATGTTCCGTGACCGAAGTTGATTCGTCAGGCGAAGATTATGTTCCACCAAATGAAGCCGTTCCGTGAAAAGACGAAGTTCCACCTGACAACGACGTTGCACCAGTCGAAGATGTTCCCGTCACAAGGGCCGCTCCTGCCCGTGGCCAGCAGCCGTAAGCTCGCGGCAGTGCGCGGTAATGACGACACGGCGTGACCTGTTGAAGATATCGACGTGAATGACTACTCGATCACGATCGGCGAGCCTCACGCCCGTAATTGTTTTTGCCATCAGTAACGATTGGCGGTTGGCGCTGCGAGTGTGACAGCGGGTCGCCGCAAAAATAATTATAGGCGGGCACAGAAGCGTGTCTGAGACGAGGGCTAATCTAGCTTGTTACGCACCGTGCGCGAGGTGCGGGAAAGTGACGCGCCGACCAGGGACGGTTGTTAGGTGCAGCCGCACGGCAACGTTTGTGCGACTATAACTATGCTCATTACACGCACGGATTGCACTTGAAACAAACATCAACGCCGCGTCTGTGTGCAGTCACGACACTGTCACGACTGTTACCGCCCGTCACACCGCTCGTGACGCCGCTCGTCTCTACCTGACAGTGACGTGGCGAGGTCTGCTGTCCACGGCCGTGACAGTTCACACTCCGCCCATAGCTACACGCACGACGCGGCCTGCATGATAACGTAGCCGGTATTGCCTTTCACGGCCGTCCGATTTTTACTACGCTCGTAACAAAACATGTAACATGGCCTGATAACGTTGACTGACGTGAATTCGCCACGCCCTGATGTTACCCGCCGACACCGAGGACTGAGTAGTTCGAAGCTCATCGGACCTGCCGACTGACCCTAACAATGTCCACGACGTAACATGACAATGTTGATGTGGTCAGACCGGCGGAGACGAGATCCCTACATCGCCCGCAGCAATATGTGCTCATCACCTGATATATTTGATGATTGTTCAGTTTTCAAACAAACTCTCTTGCATTAGACAACTATGTAAGGTTGTCGTGTCTGATTGGAGTAACCTCTTAATTCGATACTAATCACGCCCAAGATCAAGCGCTTATGATTAGCCACACATCTCCTTCAAGCTCGTTATTTCCTTTCTTTCAAAAGAGGACACAAACGAAATAGGACAGTATATATGACATCTTGTCACATATGTGACATCTTGTCACATATGTGACATCATGTCACACATGTGACATCTTGTCACACATGTGACATCTTGTCATACATGTGACATCTTGTCAAACATGTGACATCTTGTCATACATGTGACATCTTGTCAAACATGTGACATCTTGCAGCACCACAACGACCGCCAAGACAGATGTATTCCACAAAAAAGCGTATATGCATGTGCTGGTCTAGGTGCGTGTGTGTGCGTGGTGTATGGTGTGTGATGTGTGGTGTGTGTGTGTGTGTGTGTGTGTGTGTGTGTGTGTGTGTGTGTGTGTGTGTGGAGCGTGCGTGCGTGCGTGTGTGGGTGCGTGTGTGTTGTCCCTGTATGTATGGTAATGTTGACCTCATGGTCGAGTCGTTTCGCCCCACCCTGTCGCTAGAGGCTGTGGCACCTCTCCTCTGGCATTTCTAGCGACAACTCAACTATCAAAACATCCACACACACGGTTTATATGTTACTAAACGAATAACATATTTCCACTCTCATCTGCCGTCATCTTTACATGAAACATATTTTGGATGCTAGCACATAGTAGTTTCTGAGTGTTGACGTCAGTTCATTATCGGCCAGTCGACCTCTCCAGCTATGGTTAACCTTTCCTAGTAGAATGGATTTGTTTTGTATTTCTTTATTGTTATCACTTTCAGAAATATCGGCTTTATGCTGCCACTTACTAAGGACAATCGCCACATCGACACGGACAAATGAGTCCCTCTGGCACAGTAAAGGTTCTATAGTTATCATATTATTAATTATTAAAATATCACCCGACCAAATTCTGACGGAAACGCGCGTCAAACCGTCATTAACTGAAAGACCATCACGTATACTACAACACACTAACTGTGTTGGTACCATAAATTCACAGAACAATATCATAAACTTGCAAGTTTTTGCTGTTAAGTCGCTATATTTAGGCTTGGAAGCGCAGTGAACAGAACTCCATAAAATATAAAATTCCGAAGCTGCGTACGAAGGTTATTTACTGCCACCAGATGACGCTAGCTGCCTGCGTCTCTCTCAAATGCCACGGTACAATTATGATATTGATTGAATTAATGCCGCACAGATTCAAATTGTTTTGAAAGGAAAACGATTGATGTTCGCTCCTATTTGTGATGCAAAAGGACAGATTTGGGCATGTGGCATAATACAATTTATGTACGTTTTATGGCAGACGTCATTTTCCACGCTCTGTTTTAGGGACTCGGTCCTTCCGGGAGGTTTGGGGGATGTTCTGTTTTAGGGACTCGGTCCTTCCAGTAGACCCAGAGGATGTTCTGTGTAAAAGACTCGGTCCTTTCGGGAGGTTCCGGGTATGTTCTGTAGAGGCCGCGTGTGAACTGAGTCCAGTCGATTCCCCAGACTGACAGTGTACAACTTCTGCGTGCTGGATACACTTGTGTAGGGCGTGAATCATGGACGCTACACTCCACTCAGAAGTGTATTTTAGTACAGTTTTAATGCGTGATGACGTTCAAACATTAGTCACGTCGTATTCTCCTGTCAGGAGAATATAATACGACGTGACAAATGTGTAAACATCGCCACGCATTAAAAATGTACTACAAATATTCTTGCGTAAAGGTCCGGAGAGTAGTAAAGAAGAAAGATGCGAGGCAGAGTGTGACAACGACACTAACCTGTTTATAGAAGGCGTCACAGAACCAGGAGCAAATCAAGACGCAGTAGGTGTCGACTCATAGGTGACAGCTATGAACTGTTTAGGAAGGACATCACAGGCGCGAGAGAGAAGAGACGGACACGTGACCTATTCAAGAATCTCACCAGACGTGATGAGATATTTTGGTGCAACAAGGTTGCTAGTTAGGAAATCACCTGAAACATTCTGGGTGGCGAATCAAACACGGGACAAATAACTAGAATATGGTCTCAGCCGGCAGTGACCATGAGGCATAATTGACAGCGGACAAAGATACATGGTGAGTGATGGACTGGTCAGAAAATGAAATATGTATCGCAGACAGGAGAGTGGACTGCTTACTGGACACGACACATGCTTTGATAAGAAATAATCAAGCAGAGAAATATTAAATTGGGTCGACATTATGGCACAACAAGCGTGATCAGTCACACAAACGATGTTACACGCGATCTTTCACGAGAGACGGAGTTCAACAGAGCAAGTCTTCAGCGTGTTTGGTGCGGAAAAAAAAACAATACCAACGAGAAAACTAACACGTACTGATCGACTTTAGGAAAGCATTTGACAAAAAAGAACAGATGGAAAGAGGCACCACTCCGCTTGATTTAGCGAAGCCGTCATGCAGCAGCGTCGTACAGAGGCGATCTAGGAGAACTATCCGATGTCACCAATACACAACAGGACGACATGGTGTAGAGCACCGAATTATTCAACATTTCTTAAAGTACTTGTCCGATAAGTGTTTTTCCGGTTTCCGAAAGATGCTGAAAGGTACTAATAACTGAACACGGTTGTGTTGGCATTCTATATATTTCATAACGGATGATATAAATAGAACATTCATTATTTACCAAATCATTGTTTACCTGGAATCATTATTTTCGAATATATATATATATATATATATATATATATATATATATATATATATATATATATATATATATGGTAATTTTCCAGGGATTTAGGTCAAGTATAATCAGTCTTTCATATTACAAAAAACTACACGGATAGATGATGGGTCACCGGTAGATATAATCTACTTAGATTGTCAGAAAGCGTTCAATAAAGTGCCTGGCGACTGTCACTTAAACTAACAGCCATGCACGGGATGACGTCACGAGTTCTGTAGGGAAATGGACAACGGAGAGAAAAAACCTAGTTAGGCCAGGTGACGTGAGAGAAAAACACGAAAACGGAGAGTTTTTTGAGGTTTTTGAGTGTTTATGAGGTGTGCTTGAGTGCGTATTTGTATCCATACATGCGTGCGTGCGTGCGTGCGTATCCGGAGATACCTTTCATTGTTTTACTAGGCCTGGTTTAGTTGCGCGGGTCGTTCATTCTGATTAATATCCCTATTGTGAAGTACTGATCGATGAAGAAACAGAGACAAGACTGATGCGAGTCGCGAATGCTGATGAATAGTTTCGGAACATTCATTATCCGGCGCATTCTGTAGCAATCTTATTTAGATCTGATATGAATTCTGGCCAGGCCGTATTTAATTCCGCTATTACTTGATTGGTATCGTTGACAGGTAATGCCCACCACACCTGTCACGCCGCCGCCAAGATGTCGCACAGGCCTCGATAAAGCCACAACATTGTACCAGTCTAGGCCTGTGGGAGAGGCAGGCGGGCGGGCGTGCGTGTATGCGGGCGAGCGTGCGTGCGTGCGTGCGGGCGTGCGTGCTTGCGGGCGGGCGGGCGGGCGGGCGGGCGGGCGGGCGGGCGGGCGGGCGGGCGGGCGGGCGGGCGGGCGGGCGTGTGGGTGTGTGACGGCAACAGGTGCTACTAGTGCCGAGGTACACAGCACCCAGTGACTAAACTGACTGACTGACTGACTGACTGACTGACTGACTGACTGACTGACTGTCTGACTGACTGACTGACTGACTGACTGACTGACTGACTGACTGACTGACTGACTGACTGACTGACTGACTGACTGACTGACTGACTGACTGACTGTGTGTGTGTGTGTGTGTGTGTGTGTGTGTGTGTGTGTGTGTGTGCGTGCGTGTGTGTGTGTGTGTGCGCGCGCGTCTGTGCGTGCGTGCGTGCGTGTGTGCGTGCGTGTGTGCGTGCGTGACTGTTGCAAGGGGTACGAAGAATTGTCACGTGCGATGGGCCTCTCATTTTGACTATTGTCTTAATCGATAAAGACGCACATGATGACATACATGAGCGATGGCGGAGTAAACGCTGATGAATAGTTCCGGAACATTTCATTATCCACAACACTCCGTGGCCATATCATTTATATCTAATATGAATTATGGCTAGATCGTATTTAATTCCGCTGGTATTTGATTGATAGCGCGCCTTAACAAAACCATATTTAATTTCTGCTGGCTCTGTTCTGACGCTGGATCAATCATTAGCCGCGGAATTAAGTCAACAAGTCTCTGCCAAAAGGATATATATTATATATAAAGAACTATATATACATATATATTGGAATTCCATCTATTCTCGTTGCAATTCGTTGTGTTCGTCACCGGACCAATTCGAGCGGCTGTGAATGGCGACAGATGCACACTGTTGATTTAATGCGCTGTTATTGCTAAAAGAGAAGTCAAGAAATGTCAATTGTGTTATTTAGGCTTACGTGTCCTTTTGTGCCAAGGCCACGTTACGGAATCATTCAACCGCATTAGCCCCGCACAATACATTCTATTTGCATTGTCATGTGCCGGCTTCTATCGACTGGCAAACACAATACTTACATTTAATAACAGCTACGTTATAAACGGTTAAAATATTGGAGTTCTGTTCTGGCATATCGCCTCACTCTGCCAACGACCTCATAAACTGGAGAAGAAAAATAGTTGATGAGCTTTGACGGCTTGTCAATGTAGAATAATTTCGGTGCCGTAAAACTGTAACAGAATGGCTGATGACGAACCAGATACAACAGATGTCATTCCGACGTGGAACAACTTTTACTGCATAACTGACCGCGACCCACGACAGTTTCCCTTTGTTACCTCCCCAAGGTAACAAGGTAAAGCAGTGGTCAATCTGTGGTCAAGACTGGGGTGAACTCAGTAGAAGGTCTTCAAAAACATTGCTTTAATAGTTTAACACGCCCGGATGTATAAAAAAATCAAACTGATATGCCCGCAGATAATGTTAATATCGCTTTGACTGTTTTAATTTAATACAAATATATCCGGTTTTTAAAAATTGATAAATTGTTTGATGTTTTCTTTTCTATTATTGTTGTGTCAGGTTATCTATTTACTTAAGTTTAATGTTTATTTATATATTATATATATATATATATATATATATATATATATATATATATATATATATATATATAATCTATGGTTATACAACTGTTGACATATGAGTGACGTGTTTCTGATGGCTCATTGGAAACCCTGGTAAAAGTGTAATATATTCACTAATACCACCACCATCACCACTAGGACGAGTACCAATATCATGTATTGTCAAATATCACAGCGCAACTTATTTACATGACACTAACTACATTTCGGGGCAGCGCGCAGCAGTGGCTTGTTTGGCCAATCTTCATATGTCGATGTTGTGTTATGACATATTATGTGATTGAGTAAGCATTTAATCATGCAAGATAATCCGACGACGAACTTATCGAATATGTTTATAGGTGGGCTGGTGAACGATTATACTTCATTGAAGTTATTCCCAAGCGTTTATTGTGAATTCGTCCAGAAAATTATTGTAACCTTTCGACCATACACACACATACACCACACCCACATACACCATACACACACGCATGCACGCACGCACGCACGCATGCACACACGCACACACACGCACGCATACACACACACACACACACACACACACACACACACACACACACACACACACACACAATTCAGATGGGACACACAGCACAACGCCCGAGTCTTCGACATTGCAGCTAGTAAATTAAACTTGTAAACTCCGAGTCACGTCTGGGAAAGGACGTAGGGGGCGATGGATAGGTCGTAGGAGAAGGGGATGGAATGAGTAAGAGAGAGGAAAGTAGGGATTGGGGGAAGGACGTGTGAATGGAGAGAGGTGTGGGGAACAAGAAGGGAGGAAACGGGAAGGAAGACAAGAAAGAGGGACATATAGGGGAAAGGACATAAAGTATCCAGCTGGGTAGTAAGCCTTGCTACGGCGCTCGTCGCTACAATTGTCGATCTTAATAAATGATGTACCAATCAACCTCAGGTAAACCCGTTCACACACCGAGTATATGTCTTTGTGGCGTGTTCACCCATGGCGATGTAACGTTTACCACCCATCGCTATTTACGGCTATGGCCCGTAATAACGTAGCCTAATAACATAATACGGACGTCAGTTGTCGATGGACACGTATAAAACCCGTCCAACCTGTCACGACACCGAAACAGGAGAAGACACGGTGACTTGCGTGTGGAGGCATTTACAAGACATTGTAACTTCTGTGTGAAGACATTTACAACACATTGTAACTTGTGTATGGAGACATTTACAATATATTGTACCTTGTGTGTGGAGACATTTACAAGACATTGTAACTTGTGTGTGAAGACATTTACAAGACACTGTAACTTGTGTGTGGAGACATTTACAAGACAGTGTACCTTGTGTGTGGAGACATTTACAAGACATTGTACCTTGTGTGTGAAGACATTTACAAGACACTGTAACATGTGTGTGGAGACATTTACAAGACATTGTACCTTGTGTGTGGAGACATTTATAAGACACTGTAACTTGTGTGTGAAGACATTTACAAGAAATTGTAGCTTGTGTGTAAAGACATTTACAAGACATTGTAACTTGTGTGTGGAGACATTTACAAGACATCGTAACTTGCGTATGAAGACATTTACAAGACAATGTAACTTGCATGTGAAGACATTTACAAGACATTATAACTTGCGTATGGAGACATTTACAAGACACTGTAAATTGTGTGTGTGGAGACATTTACGCGCGCGGCCAAATCAAGTCCCGTAGTCGCCACTACTTACACAGCCATTTGCGAGCAGTCGCCGGTCCTGCCCGCTACCGCGGATTTATAGCGAGAAGCGAGAGATAAATCAAGACAGTCCTAGTGTCGTTACGAGCCGACAGTGTCACGAGTACATCTGGAGGCCTGGACGTACACGACGACACCATTAATAGACAATACGACACTTGGCCAGCAGAGCGTCACAGCTGGGGACGACTCACTGGTGGCGTGACAAACGGAACACGAGTCTAGGCATAGTCGACTGACTGGTCGGTATCACGCCAGTGCGTCTCGTCTACACGCATGTCACACTTGTGTGTTACAAGTCACAGACGCATCCACAGGACGTGTTGCAACAACCAGTGAGTTTGACTGGTTGGGTCACGTGGTTGCAGCAGTCCGAGTGTTGTTGTTGTTGTTGTTGTTGTTGTTGCGGCAGCTTGGTTGTTGATTTCGTTGTTGTTGCCCCCGCAGCGTATTTTATGTATTTGTTATGTTGTAATTTTATAAACTATTATTGTGAATTTGTTAATTGTTTATTGTAGCATGTTATCTTACGCTCAGTGTGTGTGTTTGTTTGTTTGTGTATGTGTGTATTCCACACGCACACGCACACGCACACGCGCACGCACGCACACACACACACACACACACTCTCACACTCTCACACTCTCACACTCTCTCACACACACACACACACACACACACACACACACACACACACACACACACACACACACACGCACGCACGCACGCACGCACGCACGCACGCACGCACGCGCACACACACACACACACACACACACACACACACACACACACACACACACATCATACTTTCACATTGTAGCGAGTCCGTCTACTCGACCCTCTTGAGCCGACACAAAGTGCCTCATCTAACAGACGTGTCCATCTGGGCACCAGGCCACTAGGCCTACGTCTTCTCTATGGACACTGACCTCGTAAACGTGAAGAAGATTTCCCCCTATGTCCACGAGGCCAATTAATCGCCTAATTAGCCAACGACCACGGGAGTTATTATGCAACGGCCGCGCCTGCATTATAGCCATTCATTGGCCGTAAATCTAGTCTACATTTGGGGCCCGACTTGGCTGTGAGCGTCGACACGTGACCGCTACGTCAACTGCACGCGCTCCCGCCAGATGGTGGGTCGTAATTAATTGTGTCTAATTATAATACTTGTTTAATTGTAATTTGATGTAGGAATGATTGTTAATTGGCCTTCAGAAACTGGTATTAAACAGGACGACAGACATAGTTATCCGTTACATTCCACGTTATTCTGCTAGAGCTAAAAGCGGTTAGACTGTAACGGAGAATGAGAGGCTGAGGGGCGTTGTTGTTGTGATAAATGATGGATGGGATGAAAATGAAATGAACTATGCTCGTTAGCACTTGCCGTTGGTTAGGGTCACGGTGACATATTTGAAGAGTTCACAGCGATATTTTCCTGAATAACAATAACAAAATAAAGATGGCTGTCATCATTTGCGGGCGGGCGGGCGGGCGGGCGGGCGGGCGGGCGGGCGGGCGGGCGGCCGGAGCGGGCGGACGGACGGAGGGAGGGGCGGGCGGGCGGGCGGGCGGGCGGGCGGGCGGGCGGGCGGGCGGGCGGGCGGGCGGGCGGGCGGACGGACGGACGGACGGACGGACGGACGGACGGACGGACGGACGGACGGACGGACGGACGGACGGACGGACGGACGGACGGACGGACGGACGGACGGACGGACGGACGGACGGACGGACGGACGGACGGACGGACGGACGGACGGACGGACGGACGGACGGACGGACGGACGGACGGACGGACGGACGGACGGACGGACGGACGGACGGACGGACGGACGGACGGACGGACGGACGGACGGACGGACGGACGGACGGACGGACGGACGGACGGACGGACGGACGGACGGACGGACGGACGGACGGACGGACGGACGGACGGACGGACGGAGTAGGCGATTGATTGGTCTTACGGAAGTAATGTGTATGATGGATGACGCTGAATGAGTCTCGAACTGACACGTCGAGGTGGCGGTGTGCGACTGCGGGTTTGTGTCAGCTCGTTAAGACGGCTACACTTAACAGTCGTCACTGGCAATCCTGGTTACAACGATAAACAACGTCAGTTCTAATAACAACAATACACGCCGTCGATTCTAATAACAACTATAAACGCCGTCGGTTATAATAACAACGATAAAGGTCGTCCATTCTAATAACAACGATAAATACCATCGGTTCTAATAACAACAATAAACGCCGTCGATTCTAGTAACAACGGTAAACGCCGTCAGTTCTAATAATGACGACAAACGTCGGTTTTAATAACAATAATAAACTCCGTCAGTACTAACAACAACGGTAAACGTCGGTTCTAACAACAACGATAAACGTCGGTTCTAACAACAACGATAAACGTCGGTTCTAACAACAACGATAAACGTCGGTTCTAATAACAACGATAAACGTCGTCGGTTCTAATAACAACGATAAACGTCGTCAGTTCTAATAACAACGATAAACGTCGTCAGTTCTAACAACAACGATAAACGTCGGCTCTAATAACAACGATAAACGCCGTCAGTTCTAATAACAACGATAAATGTCGTCAGTTCTAATAACAACGATAAACGTCGTCAGTTCTAATAACAACGATAAACGTCGTCGGTTCTAATAACAACGATAAACGTCGTCGGTTCTAATAACAACGATAAACGTCGTCGGTTCTAATAACAACGATAAACGTCGTCAGTTCTAATAACAACGATAAACGTCGTCAGTTCTAATAACAACGATAAACGTCGTCAGTACAAATAACAACGATAAACCCCGTCAGTTCTAATAACAACGATAAACATCGTCAGTTCTAATAACAACGCTAAAACCTGTCAGTTCTAATAACAACGATAAACGTCGTCAGTTCTAATAACATCGATAAACCCCGTCAGTTCTAATAACAACGATAAACATCGTCAGTTCTAATAACTAGTATTTATCGATGTTATAAAGAACAACTTTTTATTCGGATCTATTTTATAAGATTGCTCGTATTTATTTATTTATTTGTTGTTTTAAGTAGTAATATGTTTTATCATACTCGCTTGGTGCATGTGAGTGCATTGTCATGTGAACATACTTGTACGACGACCCAACATTACAATGCATTTCACTGTTTTATTGTAACTGCAATGAAAACACACGGCAATAAAGATGATCTTATCTTATATTAACAACGATAAACGCCGTCAGTTCTAATTACGACGATAAACGTTGTGGGTTTTAATAACGACGATGAACGCATTCGGTTCTAGTAAAAACTGTAAACGCCGTCGGTTCTAATAACAACTGTAAACGCAGTCGGTTCTAATAACAACTGTAAACGCAGTCGGTTCTAATAACAACTGTAAACGCCGTCAGTTCTAATCACTTCATCTATGTTACTCTGCCTGGGCAGAAGCAGGCATTGATTTAACAAGATTTAACAAGATTGCCACCTAGAGAATCAACTCTAGATGGCAGGTGGACAAGGAAGCCGTTTGGCTTATCGAGAGTCCAACCTATCTATCTAAGTATACCCTGCCCGTCTTAGGTATATGTCAATTTTATTTTTAAACATATTAACACTTCTAGCACCTACACAATCAGCTGATAATTTGTTCCATTCGTTTACTATTCTTTGGGAAAATGAAAATTTTCTAGTATCTAGTCTACACTGCTTCTTTGCTAATGCAACTCCATGTCCTCTAGTCCTTCTCTCTTCCTTGACCGTGAAAAAAATATTTCTGTCAATATTTTCATACCCATTCAATATTTTAAAAACCTCAATCTGATCTCCTCTCAATCTTCTGGTTTCTAGTGTTGTTAGACCACATTCTTTTAGACGCATTTCATAACTAATATTCCTGAGTTTTGGTATCATTTTTGTTGCTCTCCTTTGTACTCTTTCTAGCATATCAATATCCTTCTTGCGATATGGCCTCCATGCTTGTATACAATATTCTAAATGAGGCCTAACTATTGTTTTATAAAGCGGTATTATTAGTTCTTTTTCTTTGTATACTATATTTCGCCTAATTAATCCAAGAATTTGGTTTGCCTTCGCTGCTGCAATTCCACACTGCTCTGATACCTTCATGTCAGCACTAATGGTTAAACCTAAGTCCTTTTCCTTTACAGTAGTATTTAGTACAGTACCACCCATTGTATATTGTGCATTTTCATTCCCATGTCCTGTGTGGAGGCACTTACACTTTCCAAAGTTAAACAGCATTTGCCATTTCTCAGACCATTCTATCAACTTATTTAGATCATCTTGTAAATGCTGTCTATCTGCATCACTTTTTATTTTCCTAAACACTTTTGTGTCGTCCGCAAACTTCAACACCTTGCTTGTTATGTCATCATCCAAATCATTGATATATATTAAGAATAAAATAGGTCCCAATACTGATCCTTGCGGTACTCCACTCAAAACAGATTTCCAATTTGAAACCTCCCCATCAACTACTACTCTTTGTCTTCTATCAATAAGCCATTTTTCTATCCAGTTAATCATACTATTTCCTATGCCATGGGCCTTTAGTTTAAGTAGTAATCTTTTGTGTGGCACTTTGTCAAAGGCTTTTTTAAAATCTAAGTAGATTATATCTACTGGTGATCCCTCATCTACCCACTTTGTGACATCTTCCAAAAAACATAACATATTTGTTAAGCATGACCTCGCTTTTAAAAACCCATGTTGAGATGTGTTTATCAATTTATTTTTAACAAGAAAATCAACCAAGTGATCTTTAATTAGTCTTTCTAATAGTTTACAAATCACCGATGTTAAACTAACTGGTCTATAGTTCTCTGACTTGCTTCTTGATCCTTTTTTAAATAATGGTATGATGTTTGCTTCTTTCCATTCTACCGGAACCACTCCTTCCTCTAATGCCAAATTGAACACTGTTGCAAGTGGTATGCTAATTTGTTCTACAATTTCCAGTAGTAATTTGGGAGGAATCCCATCCACTCCTGGTGATTTATTATCCTTCATTTCTCTTATTTTCATAGCTACCATTTTTGGGGTTACAGTTAGTTGTCCTAAATAGTCACACTCTCTCCCTTCGAACTTAGTCTCTAGTACTGGTAATGTACTAATATCTTCCCTGGTAAACACCGAACTAAAGTATTCATTTAGGTTTTCTGCCATTAAGAATCCCTCCGTTATTATGTTTCCATCACTACCTTCTAGTGGCCCGACCTTATCTTGAACTTTCTGTTTACTTCGAACATACGCATAAAAACTCTTGCTGTCATGTTTTATGTTGAAAGCTATTTTTTGTTCATAGCTTCTCTTCGAATTTCTAATTTCAGCTGTAGCTTGATTAAGTGCTTCTTTATAAATGGCATAGTCTTCGTCACTTCCAGTATGTCTATATGTCTTCCACATCATTTGCTTGTACTTGATTTTTCTAATGGCTTCCTTCGATAAGTGTTTCTTCTTTGACCTTTTCCCCTGTTTTTTCAAGGGGACAAATTTGTCAACGACGCAGTCAATTTCCCTCTTTAAGATATTCCAGCATTCTGTTGCTGTCTTATTCTTCAGTGTGTTATTCCAGTCTATCTTCGCTAAATATTCCCTCATGTCCTTATATCTTCCTTTGTGAAAATTTTTCCTGTACCGTATTTTTCTGTTCCGTTCTCCTTTTACTTTGATGATAAAATGTATCTGGTTATGATCACTACATCCCAGTGGCTCACATATATTGACATTATCAACAAATTCCTTCTGTGAGCTCAAAACTATGTCCAACACGTTCTTGTCCCTGGTTGGTTCTAACACATGTTGAAAAAGGAAACTATCTTGTACTAAATTTAAAAACTCTTGATCCTCTCTCCCAGGACTCTGTAGAGATGTCCACTTTATATGCCCATGGTTAAAATCCCCCATAATAATACAGTCCCGTTTACTCACTTCTTTTATAGCGTTGTGCATTTTTTCATTCTCTTCTATGCTTATGTTTGGACTACGATAAACTAACCCAACAGTTAATGTTGAGTTTCCTGTAACTATGTTACACCAGACAGCTTCACATTCTGCTTCTTTTTCTAATTTTATTTCGTAAGCCTGGATGGATTCTTTAATATATAAAATAACTCCGCCTCCCCTTCTTCCTAATCTATCTTTCCTAAACATTACATATCCTGTCATTCCTAATTCGGCATCTGATATATCGGGGGTGGCCCAAGATTCAGTTATACCTATTATGTAAGGGTCAATATCTTCTACCATAATGTTTAGTTCATTTCTTTTGTTTACTATGCTCCTTGCATTTAAACAAACACATTTATAACCAAATTTCGTAGGGCTTTCCAGGCTGTTTTTTGCTGATTTCTTTTTGCTGTCTTTAGCTATGCCTCTAGTATTTGGCTTCTCTGTGTATCCCCCCTGCGAAACTAGTTTAAAAAATTGCAACCTGTTCCTCTGTCCATAGATTGAAGCAGGTTCTCGGAGAACACTGCTGCGCCCTTTCCGCTTAGATGGAGGCCATCTCTCACGTACATATCTTCCTTCCCAACAAAGTATCCCCACAAATCTACAAATCCAACTCCTTCTCCTTCACACATCTGCTCCACCAGAGCATTGATTGCCATCCTCTTACAGTTTCTATAGGTTGCTCCCCTTCCTCCGATTACTGGCAAGATTCCTGAGAGAATGATCTGTTCAACTCTTGTCTTCTTCAGTTTCCCTACCAACTGTCTGTATCTTTGCACTATTCTAGTTGTCCCCTCCCTGTCTGCATTGTTCGTCCCTACATGTACTAATATAGATCCTCCCTGGCCATGCCCCAACACGTTCTCTACCCTATCTGTCACATGCTCAATCCGAGCGCCCGGAAGACAAACAACAACATCTTCTCCTTTATTTAACGTCTTGTCCGTCTTTCGCAAAATTGAGTCGCCCATAAAAACCCTTTCTGTTCTCAATGCACCCTCGATCACTGCTTCAGAGTAGCTCCTCCGTTTTGCATCTCCCTGGTTGCTGACTTTCCCCCCTGCCGCTTTCTCTGTTGGTCCTTTCTTTCCTGTCTCTTTTCTTCCTGACATCTTCCTTGTTATTGACTTCCGTTTGGTCATATCTACTCTCAGTTCCTTTCTTCCCTTCGTCTTTCCTCCTGTCGTATCTACTTCTATCATCTCCTGTCCCCTTGTCCCCCCCTCCTTCTCTACTGTCACTTTCTCCACTGTCTCCTTCATGCATGGCGTGTTTTCTGTTGTTCTTTCTCCATTTGTTTTCCTTGCTATCATCCTCCCTCCTCTCTCCATCCCCTTCACAAGATCCGTTAGCTTAGCTAGCTCTGCAGTCAGACAGTCCACTTTCCAACACCCTAAACATTGGAAAGTAAACCCTTCCTCCGTTGTCTCTGACCAAGACTTTCCGCACCCCGATAAGGCAAAATCCACCAAGCTGTGGCAGTGATCACACAGCAAGTGCCTCCTTGCCTTCACTTGCCGCTTGGAAGGTGCCATAATACGATTGATCAAATCAACTTAGTTTATACCAACTTAGTCTTTAGAAAGACTGTTTGTTTATTGTGTACAGCAACTGCAGCACACTACGTGTTATAAACAACTTACTACCTATACTACCATGAACAATAATTTTATTCTGTACTGGTACCGTTCCCTAGCGGATACTTTGGACACTACCTATATAAACAAACTAGGGCTTTCTGCTAAAACACTTGCTTATTTTTAATAACAATGGCGCCGAATCAAGGAATTATCCTATGTATGCAGCTGTTTTGCTTACCACTTTATCTGTTATATATCATATCAAATTATCAGATTTGCTAAATTTTGTTTACAATCTTGTTGAAAGCTAGATTACCCTATTTCACCCACTATAAATAATAGTCTGCACAAACTAAGTATTCCTACTAAAAAGCTTGTTTATTTTTAATAACAATGATACCTATTCAGAGTGTTATCTTACACATATAGTTGTTACGCTTATTGCTTTGTCTCTTATATACGATATCAAATAAACAGATTTTGCTCAGTCTTGTTTACAATTTGTCGAAGGCTAGATTACCCTATTATCACCCACGTATACTAATTTGTTCAAAAATACTGTTTACTAACTAAATTTAACCAAAACTGCCACTCAATATATGTCTAGTACACCCTTATGAATAACCTTAGCACAAAAATAATACTTATCAATCAATACTTCCGCTTGTTTTTCAACTTTTATACACCACCAAATTCAAACATCTGCATCCACCAAGTTTCCCGCCGTTTTGGGCACTCATATCACCTTGGTGTATGTGTTCTTGTTGCTCTGTGTTTGTCCACAGACTGAACAGTGGCACTGGTTCTTCTCTGTTCCGACAGCAGCAACCAGCTGGGTGTAGGCGCCTCTAGCGAATCTTATCTGTGAGTTTGTCCCGTAAAGTTCTATATTTGTCAACCTGATGTTCCTGTGGGTTTGTCCCGTAAAGTTCTATATTTGTCAACCTGATGTTCCAGTGGGTTTGTCCCGTAAAGTTCTACATTTGTCAACCTGATGTTCCAGTGGGTTTGTCCCGTAAAGTTCTATATTTGTTAACCTGATGTTCCAGTGGGTTTGTCCCGTAAAGTACTACATTTGTCAACCTGATGTTCCAGTGGGTTTGTCCCGTGATGTTCTATATTTGTCAACCTGATGTTCAAATGAGTTTGTCCCGTAAAGTTCTATATGTGTCAACCTGTTGTTCCAGTGAGTTTGTCCCGTAAATTCTATAGTAAATTTTGTCAACCTGTTGTTTAAGTGAATTTGTCCCTTGAAGTCCTATTTTTGTCAACCTATTCTTCCAGTGAGTTTGCCCGGTAAAGTTCTATATTTGTCAACCTGTTCATTCAGTGGACTCTCAGATGCTTCTTCAACATTGCGGTGTAACTCCCGTCACGTTTCCTTTTCGGTTGCTTGTGGTGGTCCAGACATCAGCTCCTTGTAGCAATACACTAGCGACGGCGGCAGTGAAGATTGACGATTTAAACGATCTTCTTATTTCGTCTCCCGCACTTGGTGTAGCGTGTCACGTGTGTGCCGGGCTATCGCCAAGGGCAAACGCCGTCGCTTCTAATGACAACGACAAATGCCACTGCCGACCGTCACGTGGGTTTTACTCTAAATGATTTTCTGCCGCCCACTGATCTATTCAAGCGCTAAGCAATGACTAAACGATTTTATTTTGGCGTCAGTGTTCTTTCGTTTGGCTTTTCCAATTGATTTTGTGATTTCTCGCTAAGCGTCAGTTCTCTATGCAAACGCGCGTGCTGTCTGCATTATGCTGTTGATTGCTGAGGTAAGTGCGAGGGACGATTATATTGCGGGCGGAAATGGCCGAATGTGCCTAAACGAGAGAGAAAGCACAGATTGTGCACGTCGATGATCGATCACGTCGACGACTCCACGTGAGATGGGCCACATTAAGTTTTCTTTTGAGATACGTTTATGCAGAATATGTGCGTACAACGCACTAGAGCGCTGCATTCGATCACCTGATGTGCATTTAGCTTCATTCGAAACACATTTATGCAGAGTACGCAAATACGACCGACTGGAACGCAGAATTTGATCGCATAATACGGATTCGCCTTTCTTGTAAAAACGCTGTAAAACGAATTGCCAGGAATAGAATGACCTTGAAGTTCGAATGTAGCCTCGTTTTCAAACACCCGAATGCTTTAACTGCGTCTGTGCACTTGTCTCACGATTAGGGCTTTAATCTCGTGCACGTGGAAGGGTTTTGCATAAGTTATTTCAAATTATTATGACGGGCGCAGTCCTAATGGATACCTGCATGTTGTTTTTGTCGTTGGAGGTTTTTTGACGGCCGGAGTCGCGGTTTACACTACTCGAGCCTTCGACGTACACACAGGCATGTGTACTGCATTTCGTGAATATCCGGCACGTGTCTGTGATAAAGAGATGTCGAGCGATAGATATTTTCGAGTAGTGGCATCAATAAACATGTTATTGAGGATTTGAGGAGAGTCCGGCCATAGTGTGCGCGCATTACGCAAACAACAGGACGACGTATATTCAAGGGGTTTGCAACACTTTCCAAACCATGTAAATATTTTAAGAAAAGTATGAAATATGAACTTTTTGATCTCACATGTTTCAATTCGCGTTTCTGGCTTTCGGGTATTGTTCAAAGGAGTCCTCTGACTGGTTAATTATGACTAGTAACACAAAAATGTGTCGTACAATTGCGAATAATGACAAGCGGGCGGGGCGGGGTCCCACTTTTGTTGAGGGGCTCATTTTGTGCGACCTTCCTCTACGTACTTACTTCACGAATGTTCTAGTATACCCTGGTGTACATTGGTGTACACTGTTGCACACTGGTGTACACTGTTATACACTGGTGTACACTGCTGTTCACTGGTGCACACTGTTTTAAACTGCCACTAAGTAAGTTCCTTAGAACGGACTGGGAATAATAAATTTAATTTGCAATTGTTCTGTCAGACGCTAGCTATATGTACAGACCCAGACATACATATGACGTAACATGGGCGAGCCCACAGGAGCTCCCCTGCATGGATCATATTGCTGCCAGCGGCCATTGACATTTTCACTTCATGGCGAGCTGTAAACTGGATGCTGGCGAATTGCGCAACGATGTATAGAACGCATCAGTGTCATCAAACGAGTGAAATACGAACCTACCAACGCGGAGACAGAGAAGCAAATAGCGTTATGATGAAAGAGCGTCCTTGCTGTTCTAGGCTCCTAATTATGCTGATTACAATTACGAACTTCGAGGAATTTGGACTAGTTATTATTGCTTTTATGTCCAGGAGGGGGGGGTCATCAGTTTCAGACCTACTTATTATATAACCGTGCTTCAGTCCACACATGTAGGAAATGCTTGTACATTTACCATATGTCACCTATATGATATAATACTGCATTATATTAGACACACCACCCATGCAAAGAACGAGCTAGCAGCCGCACAAACAAAGATGGAAAGGAGTATGTTAAACATCACATACCGGGACAGAAAAACAAACATCTGGTTAAGAGAAAAGACCAAGGTCACAGACGTGATTGAACAAGTCAGAAGACGGGAGTAGACCTGGGCAGGGCACGTCAGCAGGATATAAGATAACCGATGGATACTGCGTATCCCCACCTGGAAACTCTACGAAAGGAAAAGACCTAGAGGAAGACTGGCGAGGCGTTGGAGAGACGAACTAGATGACTACTGGAAGGGTAACTTCTGACAGAGAATAGCGCAAGATAGGCAGATGTGGAAGCTGCATGCTGAGGCCTTCGCCCAACCACGGGACACTAAGGCTGCACAATGATGAATGATATTAGACACCGAAAAAGGGAGGGAAGAATTGTATTTAATATTTCATTGTCAGACGCTCAATCCGGCTGAACTGTTGCGGCGGCAATATGACGTTCTGTCCTTTTCCATATGCTACGCACGCTCGCCAAACCTGTAGGCCCTACATCAAAATGATGCTTTGTCGATACAACGAATACATCAGCCAGGATTGCAATACTATGTGTGCAATATGCTGATGTTTTCCGACAAAACACCAAAATACACTCACGCTTCTGTGCGAGAGGTTGTTATGTCAACGAGTGAGAATGACTTGCTGTGCTATTTGTTATTTGGCGGGCGAAATGTTCTGCACAACGGTAAAATAACAGTGACGGGTGAAATTAATGGATGGCGTACTTGTCGAGGTTCCAATCACGAGCGCGAGGAGATGTGAGATGAAGGAGTTGCCCAAAGTGTCGCTGTCAGTCTTGGTCCCCAACGCAAGCCAGGGGTCGCTACATACGACCTACCCCTGGCTGATCATCTCCGAAAAGTGAGCGGAGTCGAACTGTACAATTATATTAAATTACTTCGCTAGTCGCTACTGCGTCAACCGTGGGAACAGCACAAATACCCGCCCCAATTTGAAACCGCATACGCGACTCGTAGGATATAAACATTGCACGAAACACGAGCAGCAGGTGGGTAAAATCACCCAAATTTGATATCACATGACCGGAGGTCATCCACACTCATCGAGGACGATTTCATTGGATGACGTTAAAAGAGCAGTTTTTAAAAGAGAAATAGAGAAGAGCTGGTACTATCGTAATCAGCCGCAGTTCCCCTGGCGCGCCAGGACGCTCCTATTTATTTCTTCGGCTGCTACGTAGTGATTTTTCAACGGCAATTATGGCGTGCTGGAAATCTGAA
>OZ024859.1:7135523-7228023 GCA_964017155.1 Oasisia sp. SBJ-2009
TTTAACACACCGCAGCCAACGTGTCGTGTATTGTAATGATGGCCTCTGACTGACGGAAATGAAAGTGACCCAGATCAAAATGACTACAGATTATTAGTCAAAATTGTTTCACTGATACAAACGCTACATAGACCATACTGGTGCACGGCGCATTTCCATTGGACCAGAGCAGTGACAATGCACAGATTCTTGTTAAAACATTTATTTATAATTGATAATATAAGGTATCCTAAAATCTCTCTTGCATTTTCTTTCTAATATAACAGTAATGGCGTAAATTGAGAATACATAACAAAAATAATTTTTTTAGGCGATAATCTTTGTAAGCGTGTGGACGAGACGTGATCATCCAGGACGGCCGAACGGACCGGATATGACATCATGATCAGACAACATGCACCCTCTCACCCTTCTTCCACGTGCCACTTAAGTGACTGGTTAGGCCGTCAGACGTTTTTACGCCATTACAAAGTAATATACCGCAGACGACCGCGGGTAAAACGATGATATCGACCCATCATACAATAAATTACGGAAGATAAATTCGCGCTGGGATTTGAAGGTCGGTACTTGTTTGATGTTTGTCAGTCGAGCACTAGCATTATCAGTATTTGGCAAAAAAATACCTGACGCAACTCAATGAACAAAGGAAAAAAATTATTACTTAATAACATAGGTCTGGATCCTACAAATGTTATTGCATCTGCATTAAAAACACGTTTTTGTAGCTCAATTAGCATGAGAAGCGTGGAGGGTGACGACCGGCTACGTCACATGTTGTTTTTCAAACTGTCTTCTGCAAACAATGCTATGTTATGCAAACATGTGTGACCACTGAATATAAATCAACAATACATATGAAAAAACATTTAGTTATTCAAAAAGTTAATTAAATTTGCTATATAATGGTATCATACATTTGCATGGTTCAGTTAACTGCGGAGTTAGCGTTTGTTAACAAAGTGTTCATAGCCATTCCCCGAAAGAAACTTCTGAGAAAAATGGCCGTGGAGTTTATTGCGAACACTTTGCAAATGTCCATAGGTAACAAAAAGTCCATCCTCGTCACGATTACTCCAACTACCTTTTACATAAACTGATCCCCATGAATACTCATCACGTTTACATTTACTCCAACTACCTTTTTATACTAACCGATCCCCAAAAACATTCGTCACGTTTACTTTGAATACCTTTAATAATAACCGATCCCAAGAACACTCGTCATGTTTATTCCAAGTACCTCTTATACTAACCGATCCTCAAGAACACTGGTCACATTTATTCCAACTACCTTTTATACTAACCGATCCTCAAGACCACTGGTCACATTTACTCCAACTACCTTTTATACTAACCGATCCTCAGGAACACTGGTCACATTTACTCCAACTACCTTTTATACTAACCGATCCTCAAGACCACTGGTCACATTTACTCCAACTACCTTTTATACTAACCGATCCTCAAGAACACTGGTCACATTTACTCCAACTACCTTTTATACTAACCGATCCACAAGACCACTGGTCACATTTATTCCAACTACCCTTTATACTAACCGATCCTCAAGACCACTGGTCACATTTACTCCAACTACCTTTTATACTATCCGATCCTCAAGAACATAGTCACGGTTTCTCCAACTCTAACTACCTTTTATACTAACCGATCCCCAAGAACACTGGTCACGTTTACTCCAACTCTAATTACCTTTTATACTAACCGATCCTCAAGAACACTGGTCACATTTACTCCAACTACCTTTTATGCTAACCGATCCTCAAGAACACTGTCACATTTACTCCAACTACCTTTTATGCTAACCGATCCTCAAGACCACTGGTCACATTTACTCCAACTACCTTTTATACTAACAGATCCTCAAGAACACTGTCACGTTTACTCCAACTACCTTTTATGCTAACCGATCCTCAAGAACACTGTCACGTTTATTCCAACTACCTTTTATGCTAACCAATCCTCAAGAACACTGTCACGTTTACTCCAACTACCTTTTATGCTAACCGATCCTCAAGAACACTGTCACGTTTATTCCAACTACCTTTTATGCTAACCGATCCTCAAGAACACTGTCACGTTTACTCCAACTACCTTTTATGCTAACCGATCCTCAAGAACACTGTCACGTTTACTCCAACTACCTTTTATGCTAACCAATCCTCAAGAACACTGTCACGTTTATTCCAACTACCTTTTATGCTAACCGATCCTCAAGAACACTGTCACGTTTACTCCAACTACCTTTTATACTAACCGATCCTCAAGAACACTGGTCACATTTACTCCAACTACCTTTTATACTAACCGATCCACAAGAACACTGGTCACATTTACTCCAACTACCTTTTATACTAACCGATCCTCAAGAACACTGGTCACATTTACTCCAACTACCTTTTATACTAACTGATAATCAAGAACACTGGTCACATTTACTCCAACTACCTTTTATACTAACCGATCCTCAAGAACACTCGTCACATTTACTCCAAATACCTTTTATACTAACAGATCCTCAAGAACGCTCGTCACATTTACTCCAAATACCTTTTATACTAACAGATCCTCAAGAACACGGTCACATTTACTCCAACTACCTTTTATACTAACTGATAATCAAGAACACTGGTCACGTTTACTCCAACTACCTTTTATACTAACTGATAATCAAGAACACTGGTCACGTTTACTCCAACTACCTTCAAGGGACTGAACGCATCAATCTACGCCGTACGTGTATGGTCCGTGGACGGGCGTCGCAAGAGAAACGTTTTGCCGGAGACGGCGGCTAATTGAGAAAGCGTGTCTTCTCGAGTAGCACATCACACAACGTCGTAAACGCTGTCTCCAGACGAGGTGACGGGCGTCAAACCCTGGCGCTCGTGTTGACGTTTCTGACGACCAATTCGTCACGACTCGACGGTAATAAGCCGTAAACAGCCGGTGAGTGAACATGCACTTACAATTACGACATCTAGAATCTGGCAATAACCCCGGCGTCGTGGTGTTTACAAGGCGGATATATCGAACGTAGCAACATAACGAGAACAAGAAGTTGATTAGATGTTGTATGCGGCGTAGACCGGGTTTGTGCGGTTAAGTCGTTGCTGCGTATTGCTGCGGAACTGCGAGTGTTGGATGCGGAAACACTCCGAGACACGACTTCCTTGCGCACATACACCACTTAGAGGACACTTCACCGAAGGCGTAAGTCAGTAAACACCCGGTCTCGTTGTCCACTGCATGTTTGGTACCTAGAGCTTCTCGCTTTGCAGTCTTATAAAAGCATATCTATAAATGAGAATCCGGTGTTTACAATTATGCAAAATACAAGAGCGCTTTACAATTCCGCGTTGTTGAAGAACTTAACTCGAGAGAGTGATAATTTGCTACTGTTCAAGAACTTTCCAATTCAGCAAACATGCATTGGGTTTGACCACATACAATGTATATCCACATGTCCAAAAACATTCTAAAAGAGGCAAGTATTTCTACTCCGACAAACATGGGGTAAATAAATCATCGTGAATAATGCAACTTTGTACAATTCCTGAAAAGTGCAGACTTCTAAAGTTCTTGAACACAGCAACATGGCAAGGCTGTTGGAGTGTGCAAAATGTACGAAATCACCCTGATTGAGATTCACTCCGTCCGTTTATGTGCTGCTCGTTCGTTCGTGCTTCAGTGAGTTGATTACTAGTCCACTGAGATTGTGGCTATTTTTCACACATTTAAGTTACGCTGTCATTTCAGCATGGCAGCGCTGCATTATCTAGTTTGCAGAAATAATTGTGTAAAGTTTTATTTTCATAACAAGTAGATATTATAACACTTCTGCTAAACCGGATCACAAGTTGTGTTCAGACTCTGCTGGAAAAAGGCACAGAAGACAAAACAAGTTGCGAGATGAATAACGTGAATCACAGAATGACAGCAGACACGCCAAATGATGCGTTGTATATAGATAAAGAGCGGTATGCAATCTTTGACAGTTCACATAACACAACATACACAAACCGTACCTGTTTCTTCGAACGGTCAACTCTTTCGATCGTCTTCTAACTCTGAAGAAACTGTCTCGCCGGTGGTTCGTACGCCGGTCGTACGGAGACCTTACACGAGCCCGTGCGTGATTGACGAACACCGCTAGTCTCTGTCCGCGGACCCAATGCGCGGGCAATAAACAACAAAGTCGTTGATATGGATCTCCGTCAATTTAAGACAGGATTCTTTTCCAGCGCGTTGCATCTTCTGCGCTGAACGAGTCCAAATTGAAATCGATCCCGCGCGGCGGCAACGTTAAAACGCCCGGACTGCTCCAGGCGCGATGTGGGCCCTGTGGCGTTCACGGAGAAATTTGCGCACATTTAATTTTCCCAGCGCAACGCACATGATCAATAAAACACGGCACTGTCACTCCCAGACCTGCTTGAGCGTATTCACTAGCCGAACGACAGCTGGACTCCGCGACGGATTATGTTATTATCATAGGCATTATCTGATTGATATACCCTAAACACCGCGACACTAGTAGCAACACAAACAGTAGTCGCCGCGGCCGTAATGCAATTGTTGGTGTCTGAGCGCGGGAGAACGGCGACAACACTGAAGACAATTAGACAAGTGGCCGTCGCTCCTTGTCCAGGCGTCGGTGGCCGGTGTCTCGTCTACTGTATCGCGCCTGGCGACAGCGGCGCATTATCGCGTTGCAAGATTTGCGTAAATTCCTGCCCTGCTCATGGGTGCATGTCAATGTCGTAAACGTCCACCGTCGGCAGTGACCGGCCTAGGAGTCAGTCGACTCACTGGTAGTAGGGACCGAACCTAGAAGTCAGTCGACTCACCGGTAGTAGGGACCGGCCTAGGAGTCAGTCGACTCACTGGCAGTAGGGACCGGCCTAGGAGTCAGTTGACTCACCGGGAGTAGGGATCGACCTAGAAGTCAGTCGACTCACCGGCAGTAGGGACCGACCTAGGAGTCAGTCGACTCACCGGTAGTAGGGACCGACCTAGAAGTCAGTCGACTCACCGGCAGTAGGGACCGACCTAGAAGTCAGTCGACTCACCGGCAGTAGGGACCGACCTAGGAGTCAGTCGACTCACCGGCAGTAGGGACCGACCTAGAAGTCAGTCGACTCACCGGCAGTAGGGACCGACCTAGAAGTCAGTCGACTCACCGGCATTAGGGGCCGACCTAGAAGTCAGTCGACTCACCGACTGTAGGCACCGACCTAGAAGTCAGTCGACTCACCGGCAGCAGGGACCGACCTAGAAGTCAGTCGACTCATCCGCATTAGGGGCCGACCTAGAAGTCAGTCGACTCACCGGCTGTAGGGACCGACCTAGAAGTCAGTCGACTCACCGGCAGTAGGGACCGACCTAGAAGTCAGTCGACTCACCGGCAGTAGGGACCGACCTAGAAGTCAGTCGACTCACCGGCAGTAGGGACCGACCTAGAAGTCAGTCGACTCACCGGCAGTAGGGACCGACCTAGAAGTCAGTCGACTCACCGGCTGTAGGGACCGACCTAGAAGTCAGTCGACTCACCGGCAGTAGGGACCGACCTAGAAGTCAGTCGACTCACCGGCAGTAGGGACCGACCTAGAAGTCAGTCGACTCACCGGCAGTAGGGACCGACCTAGAAGTCAGTCGACTCACCGGCAGTAGGGACCGACCTAGAAGTCAGTCGACTCACCGGCAGTAGGGACCGACCTAGGAGTCAGTCGACTCACCGGCTGTAGGGACCGACCTAGAAGTCAGTCGACTCACCGGTAGTAGGGACCGACCTAGAAGTCAGTCGACTCACCGGCAGTAGGGACCGACCTAGGAGTCAGTCGACTCACCGGCAGTAGGGACCGACCTAGAAGTCAGTCGACTCATCGGCAGTAGGGACCGACCTAGAAGTCAGTCGACTCACCGGCAGTAGGGACCGACCTAGGAGTCAGTCGACTCACCGGCAGTAGGGACCGACCTAGAAGTCAGTCGACTCACCGGCAGTAGGGACCGACCTAGAAGTCAGTCGACTCACCGGCAGTAGGGACCGACCTAGAAGTCAGTCGACTCACCGGCAGTAGGGACCGACCTAGAAGTCAGTCGACTCACCGGCTGTAGGCACCGACCTAGAAGTCAGTCGACTCACCGGCAGTAGGGACCGACCTAGAAGTCAGTCGACTCACCGGCAGTAGGCACCGACCTAGAAGTCAGTCGACTCACCGGCTGTAGGCACCGACCTAGAAGTCAGTCGACTCACCGGCAGTAGGGACCGACCTAGAAGTCAGTCGACTCACCGGTAGTAGGGACCGACCTAGAAGTCAGTCGACTCACCGGCAGTAGGGACCGACCTAGAAGTCAGTCGACTCACCGGCAGTAGGGACCGACCTAGAAGTCAGTCGACTCATCCGCATTAGGGGCCGACCTAGAAGTCAGTCGACTCACCGGCTGTAGGCACCGACCTAGAAGTCAGTCGACTCACCGGCAGTAGGGACCGACCTAGAAGTCAGTCGACTCATCGGCAGTAGGGACCGACCTAGAAGTCAGTCGACTCATCGGCAGTAGGGACCGACCTAGAAGTCAGTCGACTCACCGGCAGTAGGGACCGACCTAGAAGTCAGTCGACTCACCGGCAGTAGGGACCGACCTAGAAGTCAGTCGACTCACCGGCAGTAGGGACCGACCTAGAAGTCAGTCGACTCACCGGCAGTAGGGACCGACCTAGAAGTCAGTCGACTCATCCGCATTAGGGGCCGACCTAGAAGTCAGTCGACTCACCGGCTGTAGGCACCGACCTAGAAGTCAGTCGACTCACCGGCAGTAGGGACCGACCTAGAAGTCAGTCGACTCATCGGCAGTAGGGACCGACCTAGAAGTCAGTCGACTCATCGGCAGTAGGGACCGACCTAGAAGTCAGTCGACTCACCGGCAGTAGGGACCGACCTAGAAGTCAGTCGACTCACCGGCAGTAGGGACCGACCTAGAAGTCAGTCGACTCACCGGCAGTAGGGACCGACCTAGAAGTCAGTCGACTCACCGGCAGTAGGGACCGACCTAGAAGTCAGTCGACTCATCCGCATTAGGGGCCGACCTAGAAGTCAGTCGACTCACCGGCTGTAGGCACCGACCTAGAAGTCAGTCGACTCACCGGCAGTAGGGACCGACCTAGAAGTCAGTCGACTCATCGGCAGTAGGGACCGACCTAGAAGTCAGTCGACTCATCGGCAGTAGGGACCGACCTAGAAGTCAGTCGACTCACCGGCAGTAGGGACCGACCTAGAAGTCAGTCGACTCACCGGCAGTAGGGACCGACCTAGAAGTCAGTCGACTCACCGGCTGTAGGGACCGACCTAGAAGTCAGTCGACTCATCGGTAGTAGGGACCGACCTAGAAGTCAGTCGACTCACCGGCAGTAGGGACCGACCTAGAAGTCAGTCGACTCACCGGCAGTAGGGACCGACCTAGAAGTCAGTCGACTCACCGGCTGTAGGGACCGACCTAGAAGTCAGTCGACTCATCGGTAGTAGGGACCGACCTAGAAGTCAGTCGACTCACCGGCAGTAGGGACCGACCTAGAAGTCAGGCGACTCATCGGCAGTAGGGACCGACCTAGAAGTCAGTCGACTCATCGGCAGTAGGGACCGACCTAGAAGTCAGTCGACTCATCGGCAGTAGGGACCGACCTAGAAGTCAGTCGACTCACCGGCAGTAGGGACCGACCTAGAAGTCAGTCGACTCACCGGCAGTAGGGACCGACCTAGAAGTCAGGCGACTCATCGGCAGTAGGGACCGACCTAGAAGTCAGTCGACTCATCGGCAGTAGGGACCGACCTAGAAGTCAGTCGACTCACCGGCAGTAGGGACCGACCTAGAAGTCAGTCGACTCATCGGCAGTAGGGACCGACGTAGAAGTCAATCGACTCACCGGCAGTAGGGACCGACCTAGAAGTCAATCGACTCATCGGCAGTAGGGACCGACCTAGAAGTCAATCGACTCACCGGCAGTAGGGACCGACCTAGAAGTCAATCGACTCATCGGCAGTAGGGACCGACCTAGAAGTCAGTCCACCCGCTTGTAGTGAGGACCGGCCTTGGAGCCAGTCCTGTCTGCAAGACGTCCCCACGCACCGCATCTTAATTAGGGCCATGTCTTGTGTTTTGTCAAATACACGTGTCAGCCTGTTCATACGGATGTTATTAAATCTGAAGGTCTATTGTAGTCGTGTGAGACGTCAAATATGGCTTTCGAAAAAAGTCGTTTGCCTAATGTTCGGATTTGTTAAACTGCATACTAATGACGAATCGTCATTCAAGACACGTCTGACGGCGCCACTCGCAAATGTGTTATTAATGTACGTGTGATCCAATCAAAACGTACGTCCGCGTGCCCTGGGCCCTGGGAGCGGCGTCAGCTGAGCGTGGGCCGTACAGCGGGTGACGGCAATGTTGTCTTTTTCTTCTTCTTCCATATACTGGAATAGGCCCTTGCAGGGCTTTAAAAGTCCAATCGAAGCTTGTGCGCTTGGGGAGCGGGGGCAGTGTATGCTCTCTTAAAACAGTTAATTATAAAAATAAAACGTTAATAAAGTTATTCTATGGACCTGTGGTGATTTAAAACATTATTATTATGTACATAGTCATATGAAGAAATTAAAGCAGATGTTAAGGCACGAAGGCCAGACTTGAAAGCCTCTGGGCATGTGGTGGCTGATAGGTTTGTGGGGAGCCTATTACACTGTCTAAGGGTTGCAAGAAAAATGAATGGTAAATAGCTGGGTGGTCGGCCCTTGCATGTCGAAAACGCTGGGCTCCCCGAGTTCTGGGGTCACTGGTCTATGTTCTGTACGTGTTCTTTTGCGGTGGTTTACATTTAAGTTGCTACTCGTCCATTTATACGGGCGATTGATTGCCAGATTGTCGGCCGACACACCGCATGCGTCATTTATCGTTGCTTTCAACAACAACAAAAAACAAGCCAAAGTGGATGGGTCGATAATCGCACAATCAATCATGCGCGTAAACGAACTATAACTTTAGGTAACACCAATTTAATGTTATTGTTTATAATTCAAACGGTTGGGCTGACATGTCGTTATGAACTGTTACCACACAACGTATTGTCTTTTGTCCGAACTACGTCAGGAATCTCACGTAAACAGAATTCAATTTGACAATTATACATAATGCAACTAGCCACGTTTGGAAAACAAAAGTATGGAAATGCATAATGCAACAGCACTGACGGACAAAATACCACCCACTACAGACATGCGTCAAACAGTGGTAATAGAAAACTGCTTTTTAACGAATACTCAAAACTAACAAACAAAGCGCCTTTTCCCCACAAAAACCACAATGCATCAGTCGCCATGACACGCCACTTTGTCATGAGCCCATTTGGCAACGACTGGTCCTTCGCGTCGCGTGGCTGCTCCCCGGAAAGGATAAGTTGTGGTGCTCATAAATTGTGAATCGATATTTTGGCTGTTATCATAAATCACGGACGTATTAAGACTTCGTCAACGTCATCAAGCAATTTACCTACACAGCTAATGGCGCGGAGCTAAAGAGACAACGCGGTGTTGTACTTGAATGATTGTGATACTGTTTCGTGTTCGCAATTATAAACGTTCTAATTAGGAACCGCCAAACTTAAAGGGTTGTGATAATCAGCTCGTTGCCGTTGTGGCTACGTCAGAACGGGAGGTTGTAATTTCACGAGTGCACATACGTGGGAAGGGACAAATGGATTATTAATTAAAGGAACGACCTAGTCTAGGTCTAGGACCTAGATCTAAGGCCTAAGACTAAGTCTAAGAGTCTTAGTCTAAGTGCCATCAACTGAAACTCCCAAAATGGGGATCAAATTGAACTATTTCATTATCATACAAAAAAGAAACAATTCGGCTACAAAACCTGGGCCATTAGAGTAAATTTTTTGGTATTCTGTGGGATGTTTTTTAAGCGGAAAATGTACACGAATTCACGTTCAACATAGCGGATAAAAACAGAACAACAATGAACATTATTCAACAATTAACGTTGTGTATAATGCACCTTTGTACTGACTGACATTAACACACCAGCTGGGGACTAGTTCACTAACGTTGTTAAGAGTTCTTAAACCTAATTTTGCAGCACTTTAAAATCAATTTTGATCGTTAATAGGTGTCTTGAATACTTGCAAACTGTCTACATCACGACGCGCCAGATGGACATTGTCACTGGTGTGTCATGCAAATAATGTCCTCAATAATATGGCAACGAATATTTACGTTAAAAAATCTTTTTATAAAAAATATATTTTGTTTAAAGATGAGCTTTCCTTAAGAGCTCTTTATTTTAGTGAAATGGTCCCCTGGATAATAATATATCATACTAGTTAACGTCATAATGTTTAGGAGGCTTCGCGACTCTATCGATTATGTACATCTAGGCACCTTGTCAGATATAAGTGCTTATCGAACTGTTGTGAAAACACAACGTACAGCAATGTAAAATGCAAATCGCGTAAAAGACACATACGGCGTAAACTCGTTCATACTATCTGCACTACGTAAATCGCTATATGTCTATGATATTGTAGTAAACTCAATATTAAATCGGACAGTTAAGATAAGAAAGCTATAACACAACATATTTATCACCTGATTGTCCTACTATTAATCACTCGGAAACTACAACTGTCATCTGTCGTTAGAATATCATTATTGTGTTCTGTCCTCAATCAGCTCCAGTCGCCGGAATCTCACCATGTATCGTGACACACTTACAGGCCCTATAATGTACGTTTCGATAAGGTCAGAACAAAATGGCCGCCTCTGGTTACACGTATACGTGACGTCTTGGCCATGGTGCTTAATCTAGAAACCATAGTGCTTATTCTAGAAACATTCTGGAACGAAGACCGTAACAGGGGTCAAATAACATGCTTGTATGATGTATTGCTCAATTCACTGACGTTACTACTGATAATGAATTTGCAAAAAAAGTTTATTTCCTTTAATAGTTTAGCGGGCTATAAAAACAAACTTTATGATATGTTGAATCCATGTTTACTGATAACGCATGCACAAACTATTTAGGTATCAGTTGCGATATCTGTGGCCTGAATCCGAGTTATTCAAGAGACGTCATTTTACCGGCTGCTTCCTCGTGCCTGGCTGTCCCACAGGCGAGCAGTGTGCGTAGGTCGGTATAGGAATAGTCAGGGGCCAAACCCCACAATTGTGATGAAGCAGGACATGGGGTATAACTACTGTGTTTTATAGAAATAAATTGTTCAATGTGTCCACTTCCCAAATACGACACGGGCCAACCTTGGCATGACTGAGGATTTTTGTATAGGGCCAACAATATGTTGCGTTAGTTATCAAGTGTTTGCTACAAGTTCTCAGTTCTCATGTGGTTTCCTCCAAACAGCCCAAACTTGGGCTAACGCAGGAGTTGTCCTTCTCTAGAATTAATGATTCCACTACAGGTTACACATTTACCCCCTGTGTGGGATCTTTTACTTCCCCTGGCATAGACACCAGATAGAAGGGACCACCGGCTTTTAGTGTCTCTTCTGAAAGACACTGGCAAATGTGGGGTGAACGAAATTGCCTAAATTTCGAAACGACGGTAGGTGGGATTGAACATGTGGGCGAGCTCCGGTTGGCAGCACAGGACTTGTGTGACTATTGAGAGAAGTGACGTGAACGGTGTCGTGGTTCGTCCTGACATCGTTCTCATATCACTTCTGTACACAGTCAGAACCGTGACAGACCACGGCATTGATCACACCCATATTAGTGCTGACATGCTTCTGTGCTAGAAGGCGAAACAAATCAAGTGGTCTAACCCAGACAGGTGGCGGCAACTAAAAGCATGTCCTGGTTACACGCGTGTGTTGATGTCCTTCGTTTGTTGCACTGGACCCCTGCAGTGGCACCCCGAGCATTCTTAGTGCGATATTCAAAGGGTTGCAGGCACGCTGCATGGTAAAGCACGGCTTACGGCATTGCGTGGTCCGAGGAAATATAAAAGCATTGTTGGGGCCATTAGGCCCTGATTTTTTTAGGAAAGACATCCACCTCGAGGAGGTTTTTTAAGAGCGCCCGAATCTCTCCCACAGCACGCTTTTGGGCAGACTGACTCGCAAAGCCCTCAGCATTAGACACCTATACTTTCATCTTTCAGCGCAGTGAGGCAGGGAGACTGGCAGCTTCATTAGTACCATTTATGAAACATGCTGACATATTTCTTTACTGCAGGCCACTGGCATCATGTAGCGTAGTATCTCCGCTGCACGATATGACGTCACTTCCATGCGATAGAGGGGAACCATTCCTCGTCATAGGAACGGTACCTGAAATGGACTACTTCCGGATCAGTTCAGGGGATAAACTTAATCCTATTGGGACAGCAAAATATGGGTTGATGGGACGATCCCTTCAGTAGAACCTTCTCTCCACCGCCAGTGGCATAGCTAGGATTTGGGATTGGAGCCCATCCGATCACCAAGCAAACTCAATATATATATATATATATATATATATATATATATATATATATATATATATATATATATATATATATATATATATATATATATATATACTTGGCTGTCATGTCGGTATTAATTCTAGAGTATCCTTGTTTCCCGGATGGCCGTCTATGAATCTCCCCACTTAGATCCAGGCATCGACCTGAATATGGTTGAAGGGAATGGGGCACTTAAAGGTATACTCCAGACAGTGAAAGATTCACACCATTTACTTACAAGTTACATCTGTATAATATATTGGTTGTGCATAGTAATTGTGCACAGAGATCGTTAATAAACAATTAATTATAGTACAATTATGCCAGAAACACTCCATGTTGGATCAGGGCGCTGTAATGTATTCAGTACGTCGCGGATTGCTTACGTCACAATCACAATTATTAGCGAAGATTCCGCCAATCCTTGCCTTTTTCAACAATGCGCCAGTGACGTAAACGATTTGGCTTACGTCACTGGCGCATAAGTCTCAAGTTGGCAGCGCCCTGAATCTAAGATAGCATGTGTTTGATACCATTAAACTATAACTAATTGTTTATTGACGTACTTTGTGCACAGTTACTAGGCACAAACAGTAGGCCCTATAGTATACATATGTAAGTTAATACTGTGAAGTTCTCACCGACTGGAGTATCCCTTTAAGCACATGTATGGTGTGGCCAAACCTGGGTCCATGCAACAGTTACCGCTGGCGACATGAACGTTTGCCTACTCCTAGTGCGCCGCGTGTACTGCATTGTCACCATCACACAATGACATTCGAAGCATGACGGGACGCCATACATCATTAATGAAACTTGGAGACAAATGTAAGCATATCAATGGAAGCGACTCAATTTGCTTCTGTAAACTGATGTTGATCTGGAGAAGATGTACGATCTAATGCAGCGACAGAACGCGCTGACAGTAATATAATTTTTTTCTATATGGAGACATGCCAAGTTCTGATCTGAACAATCTGCGGTGTCAATTACACTGCAGAAAACGACAGCCGCCTGTCAGATCAAACGCGCACATATTCAGATCGTAATTTGATGTGCAGCATCAGTAGATCATCAAATGTAGATGCCACCAAGTACAGGTTGGAGCTCAGGGTTGGTCGGGAACTATGCCAAGACTACGGCACAGCTCCAAACTGCTGCGTGCCTTTGCAAAACAGACAAACCATTTGCAGATGAACTTTGCCATTCGGCGAAACCGTCAAGTACCACCCACATACTGTGCAGCAGACGATAGGTCCGAAAATATACGTACACATTACGTCTGATGAATGCCGTGAATCAGACAACTCTGGTGGTTACTCGGTACACAGATGCGTGACACTGACTATAGTGGTTACACCATTGTCTTATCATAACTTACATTTAAGAATGTTACAGTCACCTCGTTAATACACTCACCTCACAATAAAGGTCACATTGTCTCAAATTTGTTCAGCACTTGAATATAATTAGGACCAATATCAATGTTGTCGCTATAACTGTATATTTGTCTATCCTGGATAAGTCATACTAACCCAAATGATACTAATTCATCATTCCCAGGAATATTTATGTTTTACAAAGACTTCGTTTTAGACCCACTATGAGACCCATAGCGATCAGATTTGTGTCAGCCGCAAGCGTAACGGCCATGTGTTACTGCGCTGTGCACTTGGAATGAGCAACAAACAGTTTGTTTTTGCCGACGGTACCGTAGTTTCGGCATCAAACGTGCGCTAAGATGCGATGTTTATGGAATATAAGTATGCATGGGATGATGTTAAATTACTGAATTTACGAAATGAAGTAGCAAATGTTGCCAAAGAGAACGGTCAAGTTGGCCCCCTGCCCCCCCCCCGCCCCCCCCGCCCCCCCGCCCCCCCTGCCCCCCCCCCCCCCCCCGTCTGGTTACGTCACTGTTCGTTGCTGCAGGGTAGTTTTGTGAAGGAGTGTTTAATAGACATCCTTATACCGTCTGTGTTTTGTGACACTGTGAATCAGTCAGCCAGGTATTGGTGGTTCGTTCTCCACCATCCTAATTTTCTGGTATTGGGGGCCTGTGTGTGTGTGTGTGTGTGTGTGTGTGTGTGTGTGTGTGTGTGTGTGTGTGTGTGTGTGTGTGTGTGTGTGTGTGTGTGTGTGTGTGTGTGTGTGTGTGTGTGTGTGTGTGTGTGTGTGTGTGTGTGTGTGTGTATACATTAGAAGCCTCTTTTGCGTATCGTAAATGTAAGTGTTGTTCGTTTGCTTTCCGTTAAATTGCATTTTAGTGACAGGCATTATGCCGATCAATACAAATCTTTGTTGCAAATTTATAAAGCTCAACACTGCCAGGGGGGCGTACGTCAGCTTCTTAAAAAGACATCCTTCGTTCTCTATCTTAGCAAAAAACGAACTGCACCATTTCTGAGAATGAATATAAATGGCTGTAGACAATGCTAGGACAGTCCAACGAATGTGTTTCCGTACATTGTGTGTATTTTTAATCCTACAATGAGCTATGCATCGCCACAAACCATCATTTAGAGCATCGTATACGTTATTCTGATATCGCCCACGCAGATCGATGTATCGTAAACACAGTCACGGTACACGCCTACCTAAACGGTAGTGCCCGATAGGATAACACCTACACAGACGTCTTTATTTCAGCTATGCTGTCCTCTCTTGAGTTTATATTACAACACCCTACAGACTACAACGGTGTGATAATGTCAAAACATTTCCGCGTAAATGGTTAGTACGTGGGTGATTGATTAAATGCAATATCGTACCACTCTATCCGTTCTGTTTAATAGCAGCAATATTTTTTTATCAAGCTTACTAAAATAGCAGTAAGGAGTTAACCTTTTCAGCGCGGTAACTCAACAATGAGTGTTACGTTTTGTTGTTGAGTGTGCTTAATGCTATGCAATATGCAGTGTACATGTCTTAAGCATGTACGTACGTATGTGCAATGCTTAACCAGGTTGCCGTACAGTTACAATCTCCAGACGGCATGTGGACAAGTACACCTTTGACTTACCGAAAATCCAATAATGTCACTTTACACCTGCATATACCCCCCCCCCGCACCCACCCATGCCCATCGACTTCCCGCATATTATGGTGGAAGTGCAATTTTCAAAACAATTGTTGATATTTTTTACGAAAGGTGGCTAATGTTTCAGAAGATTTAATTGCTGTAGGGAGTTGATTCCAGATTGTTGGCGAGCAACAGAGGAAGCCCGTTAGCCAAGGTTGATTGAACTTAGTCATAGTAACAAAAGGTTGTTTTGGACGCGTTTGATCTGAGGATCCTAGGTATGTCGGAGAAATGTAGCAGAATAACTAAGTAAGTTGTTTTCATAATTTTAATGGCACCAACTAGTTATAGCAGCACGAGTCCGTTGACCAATGAAACTATCGTTGATCGTAGTTAGTTCTCTGTGATGAAGTGCGACAAGAACTCGACGTCTCTTGATTCTGTATGGCACTGAGGGCTCACATGATTAGCACCTTTAGACACAACCGTTTTAGACGTGTGCCATTACACAGGAGACATAACTTAGAAACTGACACTGTGCTAACAGCTTTCTTGAATCAACTGGTGCGCTAAATCTGCTGGGCAGTCGAACAACACAGATGACGGATCTCTGCGATGCCGACTAGTGAATATTCATTCTCTTCACATGCCGTCAATCATATGGGGCAGCAGGATTGTTATTAACGCATTTAAGGAGTCACATCTATTTTGGAATTTATCAGACTTGGTAGCTAATAACAGACCGGATAGTTTGGCCAAACAGGAGACAATTTATCACAAAAATCACTCTCTTGCACTGTGCATGAGTGGCATGTCTTGCCGTGCAATGGTTTGTGCCATGCAAGAGTGGCACGTCTTGTCGAACCAAAGCCTTGTTCCGTGCAGGAGTGGCACGTGTAGCCCAAATACTATTCAGATTGTTTCTTCTATAAGTTAATTAAAACCACTACATGATCAATGTTTTCTTTTCTATTTAAGTCATACATTTACATTTGTAGTGTACTTACTAAATGTCATACAGGTCATAAAAACATAATTTAATAAAAACAACCTATTTATATTCTATTGTAATCATACACATGCAACAGTTTATTGGAAAATATCAGTGAAAAGTAAACTTATGATGAAGAAACCTTTCTCTAAAAGCTAAAATGGAAGACTTGTCATATACAAAGAAGACATGGCACATTAGTTCTACGAATCGAACTTTCCCACGGTCTGTTGGCTCATTCATAACAAATTAAACCGCTATCCCAACTGCTATTGTTTATACAAAACGTTCCGTTCGAGACAACAGTCACGTGCACCGAATGACAGCTGTCGTTTATGTCCTAGTCTGACCTAACTGTCCCGTGTGTGTGATGGAGCGGCACTGTCAGAATCAGTCATGCTCCAGCGGTTGCAGCGCCTGCTGTGAGGGGGCGACACTGTTCATTAGCACCGGTTGCGTGAGAATCACCGTGGCAACGCTCGGCTGTCCCGTCATGTTATACGCGTGTGTCTGCAGCTGGCTGGCCGTGCTGCCCAGTGCCAGCCCGGTGGTGGTCACCGGCATGGCACTGGAGGTGGATAAACTAACGGGCAGCGCGGCCGCCGTCGTGCCCTGTCCGAGCATCACTGGCGACAGCAGTGGGTTACCCATAAGCCTCGAGTTCTGCATCGAGACCATCTGAACGGACACGCTGGGCAGGCTGGACGGAGGGTTGATTCGCTTCTCCTTCTGCCTGCGGTTACAGAACCACACCCGCACCACCTCCTTGTCCATCTGTAGGCTGTCTGCCAACATTGTCACCTCCTCCGACGTCGGCTTCGAGTTCACCAGGAAGCTCTTCTCCAGCGAGATGCGCATCGACGTCTCGATGCTCGTCCGCTTCTTCCGCCGCCTGCTGGCGCCATCTGGTGACACCTGGGACGAGTTAAGCACGTTGGGGTTGGCCGTGACACAGTCGGCGTCCTCCAGCCACTTCTGAAGTAGGGGCTTCAGTTTGCACATGTTCTTGAAGCTCAGGTTGAGCGCCTCGAAGCGCGAGATCGTCGTCTGGCTGAAGTCGTTGCCGTACAACTTACCCATGGCCAGGCCGACGTCACCTTGCGTGAAACCTGGAATGTGAAAACACAATGGTCTAGAGGAGATCTGTGAAGTATGCACAAACCCAACAACTAAACAAGTAAAACAATTGACTAGAACAATACAAATGTATATACAAGCAAACTATGGTTTCTTGGAGTATTCTAAAAACACATATCGTACGTTAATTTACTAGAATGTCTGGTACAAACCCTAACACTTACAAAAAGCCCTCCATGAAACTGTTAACAATGCACCCAAGAAGATACAACAATTGCGCCTGTACAGAAACTGCTTTCCCAAAAAATGCACCAGGGATTAAAAAAATGTGGCACTAAAACAAATTTAAAAAAAACGTAAACACTTTATCTATTGATCACTGACACTCACCAAGTTCTATTCGTCTCCGTTTGAAAGTCTTTGCAAACTGCTCTAGTTCCTCCAAGTCTATGTTTTCTTCAGGCTGAAATAAGAAGACTTATAATCACGTGATCCCACAGCAGCACACAACACAAATTGATTGTTACCACCAGATGAAACCACTTCAATTTGGCAACAAAATCTGCAATTACTTGTACAGATAATGTGTATACTAAAGGATTGAGATAAATCTAATTTTATGTTTCTAATAGATTTACACAAACATAAATGCTAGATTAAAATAAAAGAACACATTTACCATTAAACAATTTAAATAATTTGTAAGGTAATATTTAATTTTCAATATCATATTATCGTAATCTTTTTTTACCATATCACTCGTTGTCAATGTAAATCAAGATGGTTCAAATGTGCTGTATCGGCTGCTGATAAACGTTTGCTACATACACAGTTGTGTTGTACTTTCAATAACCAAACTTCCTGTAATGAGCCTAATATAGAGACTACCATAAGTTAGTTTAACTTACTTCCTGTAATGAGCCTAATATAGAGACTGTAGCATGAGTTAGTTTAACTTACTTCCTGTAATGACCCTAATAGAGAGACTGTACCATGAGTTAGGTTAACTTACTTCCTGTAATGGCCCTAATAAAGAGGGACCACTGTGCTATGTGTGAGGTGAACTCACTTCCTGTAATGACCCTAATATAGAGGGACAACCTTACTCTGTGTTAATTTAACTCACTTCCTGTAATGGCCCTAATAGAGAGACTGTACCACCAGTTAGTTTAACTTACTTCCTGTAATGGCCCTAATAGAGAGGAACCACTGTGCTGTGTGTGGGGTGAACTCACTTCCTGTAAGGGTGCTATGGTGATCTGCTGCGGCGTCGCCGTCGTGGTGGGTGTGACGGGTGTCACCGACGCTGTGACATCCTTCGACGAGTCATCCGACGCGAGCAGAGACGACTGACTGGAGGCACTTCGCTGCAACTGCAGCTGTTCTGACGCCTGTTGCTGCACCTGCTGTGTCTGGAGTTGTTGTTGCTGTAGCTGTTCTTGCTGTTTCTGCTGCTGCGCTTGCTGCTCTTGCTGTTGTTGCTGGAATAGTTGTGTCTGCTCCTGTTGTAGTCGATGCAGCTGCTGTGCTTGCTGCTGCTGCTGTTGTTCTTGTTGCTTCTGCTGAAGCTGTTGTGTTTGCTCCTGTTGTAGTAGCTGTATCGCCAGCAGCTGCTGTATCTCCTCTGCTGTTCTTGGTTGTTGTACAACTTGCAGCTGTGGTGTGGTTCGAGCAACAACACCAGGTTGCAACACCTGCGCAACAACAACATTTTCACACAATGTGTTATATTTTGAGTTAACAATGCTGCAGTTTTCAAACCACATAAAACACTACATAATACAAATGACATTTAGGCCGACTTCGATTGAACTATTCGGGTTACTCGCATAACCCTAACGTGCTACCCGGTTTATGGTAATTTATACTGCACATGCAGTATACGAGAGTATACTTATACGCAAGAGTTTTGTGCACATTTCAACTGGAGCTATTGCTACATGTCAACAGCCATCGCAACTGGCGCCATCTGGTGGATACTGCTGAATCTACATCAAGAATGAAAGCATTTGCTTCAGTGTAAGCTAACACGAGTTCCACAGGTCTGTGTCTTGTTTGGAGGCAAACAGACAACCCAAGACAATACGTCTTTATTGTTTTGTACCAGTATTACTATTGACATTTCAGTGTGTATGCAAACACAAACTTTCATTTCTAAATCGTCTTAAACGGATAAATATCCCCAAAATATCCATCAGACCTTGTGTGTCCATACATCCCTGCGAGAGCATTGCATTCTGCGAACAATAATTTATTAACAGTTGTGCAGACACACGTGAAAGCTGGAGATAACTCATTTGTAACTCATTTGCAGCAGCGACCTTATGGAACGCTCTACCTAATAACATTAAGACGTCTGCCTGTTTAGCCACCTTCAAGACACATTTCTTTCTGACTGTTCTGACTTAGTTTAATGTTTGTGTATTTTTATCGATATTTTATTTAACCTATTTATATATTTATTATATATATACATTGATTCAGCTTCAATAATTTGTGTTATTATATTTATATCTTATTTTTTAATTGTTTATATATGTTTCTAGCATATTTATGTGTTTTTCTTCTGGAGTGTATTTGTATTTTAGGATTTTAATATATGTAAAGCGCCACGAACAATTTGAAATTGGACTATATTAAATAAAATATATTATTATTATTATATAATAAAGTGACTGGATGTTGGACGAGCTCGTACCTGACTGGGCAGCAGAATGGGCTGCTGTAGAGAGGTGGAACTGAGGAAGACGACCTGTGGCTGTGGCTGGAGATGACCGACAGACTGGACGGCCGTGGTCACAGGAATCAGGTGTTGGACGTCCGGCAGAACCTTCGGCTTCACCTGCGCCACTGTCGAGCCCGTTAGTACCTGCGCCGTCTGCAGCAGCGACTGTGGCAGCACCTGTATCGGCTGCACTTGCGGCTGCGACCCGACCACAGCAGTCGCCATCGTCTGCTGCTGGGCGTTGTCCAGCTGCTGTGCCACAGCTGGCTGCTGCTGCTGTAGAGAGGCCAGCTGCTGCATCACCTGGAAAGAGAAACATCTCGTGTGTGTCTGTGTGTGTCTGTGGGGTGTTTGTAGACTCAGCCCGGGTCTGGTGGTGATGGGAATTGACTGGTGCAGTTTGTAGGAGCAGATCTAGGACGAACAGAAGGACGCGACCAAAGGGGTGGAAGCACTACACCCTTGTGGATCATAAAACCCTCCAACAGCACCCCAGTAAGGCTCACAAAACCCTCCAACATGCTCCCCGTTAAGCCTCACAAAAACATCTAACAGCACCCATTAAGGCTCACAAAACATTTCAACAGCACCCCATTAAAGCTCACAAAAACGTCCATCAGCACCCCATTAAGGCTCACAAAAACCTCCAACAGCACCCCATTAAAGCTCACAAAAACCTCCAACAGCACCCCATTAAGGCTCACAAAAACATCCAACAGCACCCAATTAAGGCTCACAAAAACGTCCAACAGCACCCCATTAAGGCTCACAAAAACATCCAACAGCACCCAATTAAGGCTCACAAAAACATCCAACAGCACCCCATTAAGGCTCACAAAAACGTCCAACAGCACCCCATTAAGGCTCACAACAACCTCCAACAGCACCCCATTAAGGCTCACAAAAACCTCCAACAGCACCCCATTAAAGCTCACAAAAACCTCCAACAGCAACCAATTAAAGCTCACCAAACCCTCCACGGCACCCATTAAGGCTCACAAAAACCTCCAAGTGTGTCCCATAAGCAGCAAGTGCACTGGCACTGAGGTCTTGAGAAGGGCTGCATCAAAAATGTCCCTCTTGATATCAAATTGACAACAGCCACAGTTGTTGGTCATGTGACCCTCCACCTGAGTCTGGTCATGTGACTCACCTGAGCCTGCTGGATCTGCTGACTGATATTCTGCAAGTCTTGCGCTGTGAGTTGATGGCCGGGAGGGAGCTACAGCAGAGACATAAACTGACTGTCTCAATCAGAAATGTTTGTCTATACAGTGCACTAATGTACCAAGTTACCAATGTGTTATAAGTATGGATATATAAATGAAAAAGAAACACGCTGAGAACATCTGCTTAGCAGGGCACACTCCCCCAGCTTCAAGTGAAGACTTAGAGGTGTCACTGTAACCGAATTTATAAGTTCAGTCGTCAGAAGTGTAATTGTAAATGTAATGACAAACAAAAAGTAATTGTATGTGATAAGATCTTGGACCCAGCCCTCGCTACCAGTCAGCCTCTCGTTGCTGAGAGCAGGATCAAATAACCACAGATGGAAATATTTATCACACCATAATATAGTTAAACAAATGAAAAGTTAAAAGGCTACAATTACATACAACAAATGTACACGACACTGACACATCCAGGTCACTGCAGGACACAAATATGTACAGGTCACTGCAGGACACAAATGTGTACAGGTCACTGCAGGACACAAATGTGTACAGGTCACTGCAGGACACAAATGTGTACAGGTCACTACAGGACACAAATGTGTACAGGTCACTGCAGGACACAAATGTGTACAGGTCACTGCAGGACACAAATGCCAAAGCTGCAAATACACTGACTGCTGAGTGACTGGGCAATTATGAACAGTTCAGACTCTGTGAGGTGGCAGCACTTTTCAGCCTCTCAACGCTGTCTGATATATTTATCGGCTGCCGATGTAACCGCCTGGGCAGCCTTACCTCAGAACAGGGCAGAGATGCTGATTGGTTCTCAGGCTGAATATGAAATAAATTAAACAGGGATATGTTTTTATCAGATAATACTGTATTATAAAAACTATTCAAAATTAAATTTATATTAAGACAAAAATAAACATAACTACAAATGTGCAGTACTTAGTACGAAATGAAATTACAGCAGGATTATCCAGGATCCGTGATCAGCATTGTTTAGCCCCACATGGATAACATTCAAACGCCGATAAAGACACCAGAGGGTCTTCTCAGCAAAGTTACGCAGCTGAGCAACAGTCGGTTAAGCAGAGCTGGTGCTACTGGTGAATCAACGTTTGACAAGTCTCACCTGCAGAAGTTGTTGTCCATACTGCCCCTGGAAGATGAACCCAGTCGCTGCCTGGGAGACCTGGGGGGTGGCTGTGGGGGTGGCAGCAGCCAAGGGGGCTTGCAGAACGTGTATCCCGGTCATGATGGGCTGTGTTCCTAGACCTCCGATCTGCGACACACGAAATGTTTTTTATCGATTAGCAATGCACATTTTCTCACTAGTTCAGTGCTAATAAAAAGTATGGAATAAAAACAAATTACACCCATCTATAAAATATATACATATAAACACAGATGTACAAGTTATGCTAAAAACCGACAAACTAGTCAATTAAAATGGAAGCTAATTAATTGTGTATGCAATTAAGAACATTTGAAATGACAATTTAACGTCATGTAAATTGCAGTCTCTATTAACTTACCTAAAAATCATTTGAATAAATTCATTAAAGGGTAGTTATGCTATTTATATCTGTACTTACCTGAACAATATGTTGGGGAGCCTTGGTAGTGCTGGCCAGGTTCAGAACCTCAGTCTCGGCATTCTTCGGTGCCAGTGCCAAGTTACTCTTCTCTTGTTTGACGGCTGCCAACATCACAAGAAGTCTTCTTTATATGGAGTTTTCTTATTAATTTATACTTCAAATCGCAAAACTAGGACTGATTGTCCAAAGATATTTTAGGAGTCATTTTATTTGAAATGTTTGTGTATATAGAATATATTTGAAACAGTTTACATGACAGTGTGTTACTTTCAAAGATGGCTGCCTCCAGTTCTAATAAGCCATGATGATAGAGGAACAACATTTGAAGTTCCACCCCTGCTCTCCCCCATCAGGTCATGATCATCATCTCAATTGCCCAAGCTTCTTTTTGCTATGTATTAGCTAAGAACACATGTTATGTCACTATTTCTGTTATTCCAATGTGAAAATAGTAATGTTTTTTTAAATACTTAATATTTGATTAATTTAACTAGAAGTTATACTCGTGGACAACAACTTTTATAAGTATCTACATAATAGGGCCTATTCCACGTTCAGAACCCATGAGTCAATTTTAGAAAGGTTTCTAAAACATTGCATTTTTGGCTGTACGTGTACTTTTATCTGCTCTAAGTGTTTTATTTAGGCAAATGAAAAAAAGCTAAAATGTAAAGAGATGCAACATTGAATCCGGTTCTAGTAACTTCCAACTTGTCATTTTAACCATGAACCTGTCGAGACCTTTTTTATTTTATTAAGTCCTAAGTTGCAAGATAATTATTATACATTATTGTCAACAGAGTGAGCAGACAACATTTATTAATTTTATAAATTATTTTATTTATTCTTGTCGTCACCTTGATATATTAACACAGATATCAATTCATACAGTGATAGAATAATGTGATACGACTGCAGTGTGATAATAATAACTGCGATCACACAGGAGTAATTTAAGGAAGTCAAAGTTGACATAGGCCTGGTTGAATAATTATTACTTTCAGTTTACTGTTGTACTACAGGTGAAAGTCAAAATAAAATGGCCAAAATTACATAATAAAATATGTTAATTATTAAATCCTAATAAAATACATTAAAACAATGAAAATTATTTAAGTATCCAAAAGGTTATTATAATTACTAGTTTGGCACGTACACATCCGTGGGATTGCCATTGACATTGTGTCATGTCCGACGTCAACAGACATAGACATGTAGTGTGAGCTGTGGTTAAATGCCACGCTTGTCCTATTCCACTAAGTCTAAGACTAATCAAAGGCAAAGCTACTTGTTTTATACTTGAACCGCCCACTCCATCGTTCATGGTGATGGTAACTAATTACGGCTAAGTCTAAGACTAAGCGGCTAAGTGCATGCACGTTTCACGAAATCGCACAAACTCACGAAGTCAAGACCTAAATGTCGCTTCCTAATTAGCTTCAAATGTGGGTTTATTCATAACTATATTCTGCGGAAGAAGTATTCACTGGCGGCTGACACGTGCCTATGAGCGCGCGTGATGTTTGTTATTTGCCTATTCATTAAGAAGACTATAATATGCAAATATCCCATTAGGACACCACAACAAGACAATAACGGTAGCAAGTGCGCGGCCCCAAATGAATATGCATTTTCCGGTTTTGTCCTACTTCCAGCCTGCGCCTAAAACTACAAAGTACATGCTACCTGGTTACCTAATGACTTTCATTAAACACAACATTAAACTACAACAAAGTAAGACCAACGAACATTTGGTAGTAGTATACATTATGCTAAAATTGAAATATGAATATGTAAAAATCTTCATTATTACCTTGCTTTTCATTTGGGGAGGCAACGCCTTCCGCCATTTTGAATAATAAAATATATCAATTATTCTCCGGAATTTTCCGACAATTAATTAGATTGCGGTATGCAATACAAATAACTGTATTTCTTGACGCAGGAAAACATGTACGCCACAAGTATTCATAGCTTTAGCCAAATCGTTGTGGCAAAGTACTGCGAACAACTACAATATTTTACATAATACAACTTTTTGCAGCAGGTGCCCTCCTAATCGGCGATTATTTCCGATCCCTTCCGAAAATGTACTTACTAGGTGGCGCCAGCAATATATCGACAAATGGTTGGACATATTCCCGTTGAATGGCGCCACTTGGTGGAGGGTGGTTTGATTCCATAGGTTGATTCTCAATAATTTTACTCAACATCACAAGAAGTCAACAGAGAGGGAGCTAGATAAATGCTAATGGATGTAGGTCATATATATATATATATATATATATATATATATATATATATATATATATATATATATATATATATATATATATATATATATATATATATATATATATATATATATATATATATAATATATACATACATACATACATACATGCATGCATGCATGCATGCATACATACATACATACATACATACATACATACATACATACATACATACATACATACATACAAAGAAACATACATACATACATACATACACACATACATACAACCATTTTGGGCGATTTAACCAATTGTTGGGCGTGTTCAACGAACCTGTCTATCAGTTTTTATATCTAATAGAGCTATAGTGCATGCGTAGGCTATGCATGCATCCATATATGGTATATTATATCATTACCTTAGTTAATTTAGTATGTCGGGTGTGCCTTGTTCTTTCTCTGCTTAGTATTCATAAATACTCGCCTATCACTCCGCGGCTGTCTATCATAGTTCGGATGCAATTTTGGTTCTCCCTACATGTCAGGATACAATCGAGGTCGTTAATTGGTGGTCACGACTCAGCACACTATGAGACTTAATGTATCCTATGCTCATATACAATATTGTATTGCACTATTCAAGATGGCGTACAATTGATTGAATTCCCGCGTCTAATATCAACCTGTGCGACCAAGTAATTGGCCAAGCAATTTTAAGCTGCCACCCACAATATACGTACTCACTGTGGGATCGACCTTGATTGCCAAGTGTTTTTCTCTCACAAAATTTATTGTAGTAATCCCAAGTGAAAACAATTACAATTGACATTGGTGTGCTGCTGTTATCCACAATGGAACCTCTCAATTATCTAATTATCCTGTCTATACTGTTATATTATAATTCAACGTACAATTGCTATTAAATTCAAAATTACTTTAAAGACACGTCAAGCGCCACAAAAGCTAATCTTTCCTAAACAAAATAATGTTCGGTGACCTTTATGATATAAAACATAGCTTTCTGGTGAAAAGTAAAAACAAGACTCAAACACTATATCTTCCATAACAATTAATGTAACGTAATCTTTGACAGCATTGAGAAAGTTAACACTTTACATGAACATTTCGTTTAGTCTTCAACAATGAAAAAACCTCCAACGTATCAATCATAAACCTACTGAATATCCGCCAATCCTTGACAACACGGTAAATACGGAAGGAGTTCTTACATTTCCACAATCAGTGTCGACTATATATCACGTATAACCTACAAGAGGATGTACACTTTCCATGATTCCACTATACCCATACCTAGGCGTCACAATATCAAACACAATGTCATGGCGGACTACATAAATCACACCACCTTCCGGGCCTACTTACAGAATGCTGTGCCTGTATATTCAAGCGAAATCTCAGAGGAAACATGAAAAAGTTACGACAACAAACCTACTTTTCATTTGTACGTCGATCCCATTTTCAATATGGGAGTACTGTCTGGAGCTCGTTCATAAAGAAGGAAGCAAACCTGATAGAACATATCCAGCGCCGGGTACTCAGATATATCCAAAATAATTAACCACAGTCAAAAAGAAAACGTGTGCGCAATGATTAACCACCTCCACTGGGACTCCCGTAATAAAAGACATATTTGTATATAACATTTACCTTTTTCTAGTACTTTCACACATGGCACCGCACAGTTTTATATATATATATATATATATATATATATATATATATATATATATATATATACCTTTATCAGCTTTAAAGTCCATTATGTGAACTATGCTGATTACACAAGTAGAAGAAGAAGAAGAAAGTTTAATTTTAGGACTGATCTGGTCGCAGGATACTTGCGGTTCCTCAATGATCAGACCTTCTTCGGGATCTAACATTACTAGATTGTGATTTCCGATTGCAATATTTAACTTTACTGGAGCTTCATAATTGTATATATAGTCACATCATCTGTAGGTACTGCTAAGGTACATACACCGTAGAAAACTGGAATACCACAGGAGTCAAATCAGCGATGCGTCTGGTGATCAGAGGCAGCTGTTAGAAATTGTCGACAAGCTCCTACGTACCGATATTGACACGCTACTTCTGCAGTGTTACTCATTCAACACGCATGCAGTGCCATTAGCAAATTTGTTCTTGGAAACATCTAGAAAGTCACATCCGAACTGACCTGACACGTTAATAACGTAGACATTTCCATTGACGGTGAGGTTGACCCCCAATCGCTTCTTTGCTGACCGCATTTGAGCCATCCACGGACACAGAAAATGGACTACTTTTTGAAGTCAACGCCTGTGTAATTATGCGAACTTGACCACATCCCAACTAGGCTATAGACCTACTTAGAGACAGTGCGAATGATCATATCTTTTATTTATTATAGCTGTTCTCACGATTATTGTTAACATGCACGTCTTTGACAATGCCTCTTGATGGGAGGATATACATGTGAGGCCAATAGTCACGAAGCAGAATCTCTAGACAAAGCCACTTTGCGTAATTACAGACAATCTGCCATACTGACATAAGGCGTGATTGAGCATGTTGCGGCGAGACTATCTGTTGATATGTTTGAGTGTTATCTATGCGTCTGGTAAACAGGACAATTAAATCACAGCGTCGTGACGGTATTGGTTGTGTACAGAATAAAATCCTGCGTGCAATGGACAACCAGCTAGAACATTAATCAATTGTCACCGCGTTGCTTCTATCAACTGCATTCGATATCGTTGACCACGACCAACTGTTGCCTAAACTGCCACATATAATGTAGTTTAAAAAGTAGCTACGATCATTTGGAAGAACGACTTATAATTAAATGTCCCGCTTCAATGCAGACGACGCTCAAATGTACATCGCAGTGAAACCCGCTAGCTAGGAACGAGGATATTTGCAGCTGTCGTGCGTATTGAACAATGTGTAGAGGAGATCAGACCGTGGATGAGAACAAACTACTTGAAATTAAATTACTCTAGAATTAAAGTAAATGAATTCGGTTCTGGTCAACAATTTAAGAAAATCGAGCTGCATGCATTAAGCATGCATCGGTGACTGTTTGGTCATGCACTGTGATTCAAGGTGTCTATGTAGTTTGATGCCACGATGAAGATGAAGTCACATGTGACTATACTGTATGCAGATCGGCAATTTTCCACCTTCGCAACGTACATTTCGAGGATCAGACGTTATCTCACAGTTGCATGCAGCGACAGAGCAAGTCTTACGTATACGCGTTAGTCACAAAGTGGACATTGACATTAGCAATGGATATTGTTTCAACGAGTGTCTCAGAAGCAAACACAACGACTTAGTTCACACACTACAGAACTGGACAGCATGAGCTGGTCGACCCCGCTTAATTCACCGTCCACGCCTTCACCCATCCCGTAGTCTGGTGGACCGTTGGGGCGCCACAGATGACTTGGCAACCAGCTCCCCCATATCTCTCGCCTCTCGATCAACCTTCCTCGTGGTTGCGCCCAGCGTCATGCCAGTCCATTCCTGGATATGTTGTCCTCCCATCTCTTTTATTGTCTGCCTCTCCTTCTTCTTACTTGTACTGTGTGCTGCAGGATTGTCTAGGCAAGCCATGTAGATCTTAATTCACCGCTACTACTCTCAAGTTGTAAGTGTGATGGCTGCCGTTTATGATGGAAGTGCGAATGGAGGTTTTAAATGAAGACCCTTCTCATCAGACAACGAGCTCCGACTGCATGGCCATGCGCCTGAGAACATCGAACAATGTGTACAAGTCGGTCAGGTCGCTGCGCTCCCTTGAACACAAGCAATAAGTGTATGACACAAGCAAGGTGTCGTGGCAGGACTGGGGTGACCGAGTTTTCAGCGTGACAGCTCCAACACCATAAATAGAACTCGCTATAGCAGCATCTGACATAAACATCTATGACGACGATTGCTTTGAAAGTGAAGCCAAAAACTCACATACTTTCTAAAATAACTTGTATAGCGCTGTGAATCTTACAATCTTACAATTTTAGTATATCTCCTGATCGATCAGAATTTGTCAAAGCGATCGATCTAAATACATAGCAAAACATCGTATGTCTCAATCAGGTAAGGTATATGCCATGGTTCAACTATTCTAAGTCAAAACCATCAAATAACAAATCATCACTGGACAAAGACACCCTGAGCAGTTACCGACCTGTGAGTAACCTCACTCAATTGTCCAAAGTAATTGAGAAAGTAGTCGCACAAGTCTCTGATCAGCAAATGGTTGAGTGCTTTCAGTCTGCGTATCGGGAAAACAAAACATTCGATTGAAACTGCGCTGCTGTATGTTACAAGTGCCGTTAAAGCAGCAATGGACAACAAAACAAGAAACCATCTTTCTTCTCTTTGATTTCAGTTCAGTTCCGCCTTCGATACGATCAACCATAACATCTTGATTGGGCGGTTACGTTTGCGCTACGGCTTTGTTGGCAAAGCACTGGACTGGGTGATATCTTATCTGAAAGAGAAGACGGTGACCAGTCGTCGAGTGCATCTACTCTAATGACCGGTGTCCCGCAAGGCTCTGTCATTGGGCCACTGCTCTTTTCGTTATACGTACAACCTATCGGTGACATCATACGAACCCTTGGCATGGACTATTCTTCCATCAATATGCTGATGATTTACAGGGGCCTATATGCTCACTTTGACTTGAACCATTCTACAGTAATGGCTACACTTGAGCAAATGGAAGAGTGTTTAGATGAGGTAAAGGTCTGGATGACACGGAACTCTATGGGCATGAACGATGGCAAGACACAATTAATATCTTCTGATTGTGCCTAAGTTTGCAGATGCAATTGTTGACAAAAGTGTGATTCGTGTTGGCGTGGTTACAATTACGGCTTAGCGTTGTGTTCAGTGTCTTGGTGCTTGCATTGATAGGCACCTTGACACGAAGAAGCATGTGTCGCAAACTATCAGTGCTCTTTCTACCTGCGCAACTTTAACAAAAATTAGCCGCTTTCTTCCCAGACCGACAAAGGAACGCGTTGTCAATGTCATTATCACATCACGGCTTGACTACTGTAACGCACTCTTACATGGCACATCTACATTTAACATTACCCGTCTACAGCGACAACGTAACACGGCTGCCAGGGTGATTATGTAGGGAAGCCCGTTGGTGCCACGGTGAATTAATATTTTTCCGATAGCCGCCACCAGCTATACACGTGCTGTGGTGGTGGGCTTTTATCAGAACTGGTGCTTGTAGCCATGGATCGTGACGTTGCGGCTGCTCTGTATTTAATTCCACATAATTACAAGTTACATTGAAATTCTCGGTGCCCTGGCCATCAATCATCGCATAGTGATTAGTATGAGGACTCTTAAATGCTCGCTGTGTCTGCAAAATCTATTTCGACGGAGTCATTACACTAAAGTGTCACCTATAGTATATACGGAAGCCCGTTGGTGCCACGGTGAATATATATTTTTTCTGACCGCCGCTACTTAATTACTTGGCGGCCACCATTTAATTATATATCTGGCGGCCGCTATTAAATTATCTGGCGGCCGCCACTTAATTATCTTGCGGCCGATTAAGTGGCGGCCGCCAGATAAATAAGTGGCGGCCGCCAGATAATTAAGTGGCGGCCGCCAGATAATTCAGTTGCGGCTGTCAGAAAAATATATATTCACCGTGGCACCAACGGGCTTCCGTAATTATGTGAAGCCCGCGTAGCGACAGTGCCACACCCTTTCACGCGAACTCCACTGGCTGCCCATTGTGTTCAGAGTTGATTTCAAGCTACTTCTATTCACTTACAAAGCCATGCACAACGACGCGCCAGTGTATTTGCGTGATCTCATGTGCCCATATCAACCGACAAGAACACAGCGCTCTGCGTACAATAACATGCTAGAAGTGAAGCGTACGTACCCGTACCAAAGCTGGTTCGCAGTCGCTGCTGCGTCCCTGTGGAACAATTTACCAACGTTTCTTAAGACTTGTGACAATCTAACCAGCTTCAAACGTCTAATGAAGACACATTTATTTCGTATTGCATATTAGTGTAATTCGACATGAACATTTTTTTACTAAATTATTTGTTCCTATTATCAATACATAATTATACACTTATTTATTGCCATTACTATTACGTAATTATTATTATTAACAGTTTTAACATATACTAAACTATTTATTACTACTAATGATTATACCTATACCGTCATTTATCAATACCATTGTAATGTAAAATTACATACACTAGATTGATGATTATGTACGTATTTTTATCCCTAATACGTAATTTATTTATTTTAAGAGTGCTACGCTATTTAATACTGTATTAATTTTAGTTATTTATATACCTATACATATTTTTTTACATTTAAAAAAAACATTAGTATTTGTCTTATTGTATACATATATCTTTTTATGTATTAATTTTAAATAGTAATATATATATATATATATATATATATATATATATATATATATATATATATATACACGTTGTGAAGCGCCACGAACGATTATGGATGTGGCGCTATACCAAATAAATGTATTATTATTATTATTATTATTATTATTATTATAAAGTGGGAATGCACTTTTTTCTTATTTTGCTCTTGAGACTTTGTTTGAATTATAATTATTGTTTGATGGAGTCATCTAGCCTGACCTACTGTTACTGAGCTGTCTCAAGAGGGTGGCCGAGTTGTATCTAGCCTCGATTAACTCCGTGAGGTGGCAGCACATGTTAGAGCTGAGATGGTCGTGGGCCGAGTTGCTGCGGCCGAGTTGTCCGTGGGCCGAGTTGAGTAGTCTGGCATAAATCAACAAGGACAACAAATCCATGTAGACGAACTTGTTTTGTGAATCAGCTCAGTTTGACTGACCATATAACTGCTCGACGATCTGTACGTTACAACTATCATTTTATTATTTATCGCTAAGCAACTTGATATTGAAATGAACATCATTTTCTGGCATAAGTGAACACATACCCGAAAGGCAAAGCAGAAGTAGGCCTGCCGCCTAGACTAGGTCTAGGTGTAGGTCTATAGAGACAAGTAGAGTAGAGTAGAGTAGAGTCTAGAGATGCTCAGCTTCAGTCTCAAACAGTCGTTGTGGCCTGTGCATATTGGCAGTGTTGCCTGTGTCATCGCCACTCGGTCAGGGTATTATATTATATACCACCAATTTATTCCCATAGCCTGGCATAGGAGGCCATTGACATTGTAACGTTTCTTAGATTTCCCAATAGGTTTATAAATCCATTGTATTGACAATTTCAGACATTAAATTAAGCAAATTAGCTTCCATTCATATATATATATAAAATTCGTGAAATGACATCTCATTCTCCTACAATCCAGACTCTAACGTGACACCCCTTAATCACCTTAATCACCTAATCACCTGGTCACGTTGTGTCTGACAAATATCATTATCTCACAGCTGTGATACCATGCTACGCAGACATATCATTTTCCATTCAGCCAGTCGTACATGATTTAGTGCTTCCAGGAAAAATGCACAATGCAGTTCTTTAAAGCAGGAATACAATGGCGTAGGAATCCATTTGGTGGTATGTGTCCCCATCACTGTGACAGTGAATAGTTCAGTATTTTGAATTAAAACTGTGATATTTTCTTATGAATACTGTACGTAGTTCACTAAGACCTATTTATTTGATGCTTTGTTTGTATGCCATTGATGTATATGGCTTTAATTATTTTATAAAATTGTTGGCGAAACTGCACATTATGATTGTGTAAGGCAGAAACCAGGATGGCCAGGGTAAAACACTGGCGTCAGTCCCAAGATCAAGACGACGAAGTAATATAACCAGAATTAACCACCATTTGCCAAAGCCATCCACTCAAATGTTTAGGCCAGTAAAACACTGAGTCACAGATGTACACGAAACTGAGAGAAATAAGCTAGAATTATGGCTCAGGATCTTTCTAGCGCAGCTCTAGAAGGCAAGAAGCTACGATTTCATTTGATTACCCGATACTTTTGCTCTCAATGTCAGGTGCAGTCCTGCTGTGGTCAGATGGAGGGTGACCCTTGGCTAGGTGCGGCCCGTCATGTCCTGCGTGTCGCTGGTAAACCAATGCACATCTCCCAACTCAGGCAGCTCATCCTCAGTCAAAACCTCGTACCAACCGGGTGAGTCTGTTGCTTGTTGAGTTCTAATCTATCGTATGTTCGATTATGGTTCTTTTTTATCACAATAATGTGGTTAAATGTCAACATCTAGGTTATCATTACATCATAACTTGCAAGGTTGGGGCCGATTTCATTCAATCAGTTCCAATTTCCATTCCATTTCATTGCAATTACTTGTATTCAATTCCAATTCAATTTTTTTCAATTCAAATTCTATTTCTTTCAATTCCATCTGTAGTCATTCTATTTGCTTAGCCTGGGATAAGTACTGGGAAAGTGATTGTTATGTGGGCAATTTTAGTGGTTCTTTGAAGCAGTCCCCAGCCAGCACTCATTTACACAAGGCATTAGGACAAGCCTAGTTGACATCCCATTCATCAATTTCATCCACTGATTAATTACTGGGTCATGTTTGACCAGCAGCTTCACTGTCCAACTTTTCTTGGTCATTAAACACCATTGCCTGCACAGCAATACTCCCAACTGTCTGTAAAATATCCTTTCGCAGCATCCAAAAAATATAAGATCCTCAATTCCTTTTCATTCAATTCTAATTCAATATCTTTCAGTTCCAATTCCAATTCATTTAATTTTGTTCCAAATCTTTCAATTCCAATTCTCGCTCCAATTCCGGAATTTAATTGGAATTTACTTGATCATTGCCATGTGTTGTCTTTTTGTTTCAGAATTACCTCTACATTGGAAGGCACTTTAACCAATGAAGTAAGTATTTCATTTTCCATCATCTTTTTTAAATATTGTGATCGACATACGTTTGTTAGCCTTGTGTTAGCCATGTTATAAAATACCAATCACTATTATAGATATACTAATATTTATGAGCACAATTTTTCATATTTTCTATATACACTAATCACTTTAACTATTATTGTAAGTTTTTGTAACGTTGTTATTTATGAGCACACAAAATGTAGAAATTGGATTTATTTTGCTCATTGTAGATGCAGAAAGTGACAAGTCAATTGAAGCCTGTGCCTGGCCACCCTGGTTTCATCAGCCTCATGGTAGGAGACTAGAGCACACACCTGTCACGGCGGGATGTGTAGTAAAACTTATTGATGTACCACACTGTGAATAACTTATTTTGTCACAATTATTTGATCAATTACATAATTATACTGATATACAAATGTAACAAACTTGGCAAATCATAACACAAGTAAACAGGAAATGTTTGCAAGTAAACATGTATAGTATGCAGGAGTAAAAATCAAGTTATAATAAAAAAAACTCAGATCAATAAGAAGCCTCTGTGTGTTTTGAAAGCAGCCAAATACAGCCTGTTTCTAACTTTTCAGCCGACACCCGAAACCCAGGCCAGGAATGAGACCCAGCCTCAGAGTGACACCCAGGCCAGGAATGAGACCCAGCCACGGAGTGACACCCAGCCTCGAAGTGACACCCAGCCCCGGAGTGACACCCAGCCTCGAAGTGACACCCAGCCTCAAAGAGAGGCAGTGCCAGCGAAGGCCGACTCCCTACACAAGACACTCAATGTAAATGGCAGTGCCGTGGCCACCAACAGATTCGAGAAGAAATACAAACACCTCAAGAAACTTGTGAAGCAGATGATTTTTGTGAGTAGCCAGTTTTTCCCAGTGCAACGGCAAGAGACGTTTGGTTGATTGTTTTGTTTCCTTCTGCGACATCCCAAATGTGCTGTGGTAACTTGCACACACCCATGGGGAGACCTTGGGCACTCATTGTGACAGTTATGGTAGTTATAAAGTTCATTACGCTTGTGATGTCTGGAGAGTGGGGAGTGGAGAGCTATCGCCACTGTTTTCTCAGGTAGGAGAAAGGTCCTCTAGGAAAAAGCATAGACCATAGGTGTATGGGCAAAAGTGATTGACCTTAGAAAAAGACAAATGGACCACAGAGTATGGGAGGAATTGGACTTACAAGGATGCAAAGTCAGCCTATTAATATATTGTTGTGCTATAAAATGTCGTGTGTGTGTACTTTCTTGCAGCGCCACGGTATACAGTGCATCCATGTGATGTAAGTGATTGTGTCCATGACTCTGTGTGTGACAAATGACAATGTGTGTTGCAGGTGAATGTGTCTGTGTTGTAGGTGAATGTGTCTGTGTTCTAGGTGAATGTGTCTGTGTTGCAGGAGAATGTATCTGTGTTGTTGGTGAATATGTCTGTGTTGTAGGTGAATGTGTCTGTGTTTTAGGTGAATGTGTTTATGTTGTATGGGTCTGTGTTGTAGGTCTATATGTCTGTGTTGTATGTGACTGTGTCTGTGTTGTAGGTGACTGTGTCTGTGTTATAGTTGAATGTGTCTGTGTTGTAGTTGAACACGTCTGTGTTATAGGTGAACGCGTCCGTGTTATATGTGACTGTGTCTGTGTTGCAGGTGAACGCGTCTGTGTTACAGGTGAACGCGTCTGTTTTATTTGTGACTGTGTCTGTGTTGTAGTTGACTGTGTCTGTGTTGTAGGTGAACGTGTCTGTGTTGCAGGTGACTGTGTCTGTGTTGTAGTTGACTGTGTCTGTGTTGTAGGTGAACGCGTCTGTGTTGCAGGTGACTGTGTCTGTGTTGTAGTTGACTGTGTCTGTGTTGTAGGTGAACGCGTCTGTGTTGCAGGTGACTGTGTCTGTGTTGTAGTTGACTGTGTCTGTGTTGTAGGTGACTGTGTCTGTGTTGTAGGTGACTGTGTCTGTGTCTGTGTCTGTGTTATAGTTGACTGTGTCTGTGTTATAGTTGACTGTGTCTGTGTTGTAGTTGACTGTGTCTGTGTTGTAGGTGACTGTGTCTGTGTTATAGTTGACTGTGTCTGTGTTATAGTTGACTGTGTCTGTGTTATAGTTGACTGTGTCTGTGTTGTAGTTGACTGTGTCTGTGTTGTAGGTGACTGTGTCTGTGTTATAGTTGACTGTGTCTGTGTTATAGTTGACTGTGTCTGTGTTATAGTTGACTGTGTCTGTGTTGTAGTTGACTGTGTCTGTGTTGTAGGTGAACGCGTCTGTGTGTGACGAGGTGGTGCGGATGGAGGAGAAGGTGGCCCAGGCGAAGGAGGAGCGGAGGTTCCTCCTCAAGCAGGTCCTGCAGCAACAGGCCATGTCCACGATGCTGGGTCAGATGGCCGCCGGCAAACAGCCAACAGTGCCAGCGGCGGCATCGCCTGTTAAGGGTACCGGCGGCAGTGGAGGAGGCGGTACCAGGCTGGCATCACAGAGCGTGGCACAGTTGCTGGGCGAGGCGGAGAAACGCAGCAAGAAAAAAGCAGCATCGGCCACGACAGCAGGTGGCAGCACCAGTGGCAAGAAGAAGGCAGCGGGCGGCACGCGGGAAATTCACAGTAGTCCTGGTCAGTGCTAATGTCCACTGGTCCATTATGGACAAATGGAGCCAGTGTGTAAAAGTGCTAAGTAAAAGCAGATGTGCAGAAAAAGGTGCAACATTAAATATAAGACAAATACTTTATTTTATAAATAATCTTGTTTTGGATAAAGAACACTTTGTGTAACAGTAAGAGCTAGCCCCTGACGTTGCAAAATCAACCGAGCAAAAGAGATTGTTACATACACAGATTTAATAAATATTTAAATTTTATGTATTATATTTTATATTAATTTAAATAATTTACAGAGGTTTAGTACTATACATCTTTAAAACAGTGTTTAATTTATTTTAAATTGATATATATATGATTTATATAGTTTACTTATAAAGGTTTATATATCTTAAAACAAAAACTTTATTTGATTTATATTAATTAATATAATTTATATTTGTATTTATTAATACATTTATTATATGTCTTGTACAGTGCATCGATCCACCATGCGGGAATTAGCACTTTAGAAAAAAAGTTTTATTATTACTAGGTACACATTGATGGAATGTTACATAGAAAATTGTCATTGTCAGCATGACAACAGCATTTGTTTACGTTTGATTCTAGACGATTCTCTCAAGTTGAAGCTGGCGAAGAAGGTGAAGTTGAGCACCAAGAGACTGGTCCAGTCGATCCCTCTAGACGACACGGGCCGCCCAATCCTGCCCATTGAATTGGGCAACCTTGTTATATACTGCCTGGGGGAGGTAGGTGGAGGAAGACTTGGGAATGGCTTCAGTTCACTTAAGAAGTGATATCGCACTTGCTACTTGTCACTGTAGTGTAAATTATTATTAATGTTTGCTGTATTTATATAAAAAAACATTACATTTAACATTAACTTAACATTTAACTTATATTAGTTTAGGTAATAAAGTCCAAAAAGAACAGTATGGAAATATTTGTGATTGCTTCAGTGATACATGTTATATATGACTGTCAGTTTGTTATGTTACCCAATTTAGATATTCCACACTTTTGTAAAGATAGATGTACCTGTTATGTTAAAACAGTTTTGTGTCATTTGTAGATTGTCTCGGACAGACCTGGCTTCCACACGGCGGAGTACATCTACCCTGTAGGCTTCTGTAGCACGCGTGTGTATGCGAGTGTACACGACAACCACACAAAGTGTTTGTACACGTGTAAGATAGAGGACGCGGGGCCCAGTCCACAGGTAGGCAGCTTCATCATCAGCATCTCTCTGTAGCAATCATAATCTCACTGTCAATTGTGGTTAGTTCAGTTCAGTTCAGTTCAGACAGTTCATTACCAAGCAGCATGCATCAGCAATGTTTGGTGTTGTGATGTTAACATACATGCAACACAAACATTACAAACACACACACACTACATGCAATACGAATAAACATTATAAGACCATGACTTAAAAGTGTAAATATAGCAGCCAACTGTCAGCACAATTTAGGGCAAACCACACATCTCTTGACAAAAAAGATTAGACTTGGTTAACATCATATTTTTTTTAATATTATCTGAACATTATCTGAAAAGTTCTAAAAAGTGTATATAGGTGTAGTAAAAAAAACTAAGTAAACAAATTAACTGGCAATACAAAATTAAGCTGACAATTAATAATTACGTCTTGTTAAATAATAAATGTTTCATCTGTTGTGTGTTTGTGATGAAAATTTGGTAAAGTAACCCATTATGGTCAATGACCATTAGTCGTATATGCGTAAAGATATACATGTGATACGTTGTGTTGTTTTGCAGTTTGAGATTTCCCCCGAGGACACAAGAGGTCAGAGTTTCACAGGGACCACAGCTTCTGAATGTCACCAGAAACTGCTGGACGCAGTGCTGAAGACCAGGTGGGTGGTCCTAGAGTGGACAGTCTTGTAGTAGTTGTCTTTTCTAACCCTCAACCCAGCACCAATGCCAACACCATACAAAACATGCCGTCAGATGCCAACATCCAAGACACTGTCAATCTGCATTAATAACAGTTACGCTAATGTGATACCACTCTGGTTTCAATTGTTTAGAAATGTAGCAAAACTCGCACGTAATGTTGTATGTTTTCAGGAACTTATGCGACCCTTACTTCTGTATCGTACATGTCAGTGCTTATTGAAGGTGCATATAACTTGAAAATATATTGTCTTTTCAAAGAAAAACACGTTAACATACCCATAACACGCACACATGCGCACACACCAACCTTCTCGCCACACAAACAAACACCCACAGCAACCCACAAACAACTAAATGCACCAACTCGATATCCACTAGTTACATGTATGTTCAGGAGTTTGGAGTTGTCGACCCTGGAGAACAAGGGTCCAGAGTTCTTTGGCTTCTCTCACCCAACCATTCAGAACCTCATCCAGAGCTGTCCTGGGGCCCGCAAGTGCAGCTCGTACGAGTGGCAGAAATTTGAAGTGACCAAAGACTCGCCAGACAAACACACACCAGCCACTGACGACGACCCGCTGGTTAACTTTGACGCACTGCAGAAGTTCATCTCCAGCCAGCAAGGTCGGTCAGCTGGTGGCAGTGTTATAACATTTTTGCATGTGATATCAGACATGGATATCAAATGATACGTGTTCTTTGTAATTTTTTTTTATCAGTTTAGTGAGTTTACTATTCAGTGGTTGCCGACTAGCCAAGGCCATTCTACTTTTGAAGAATTACAAATACTTAAAACTCAGCATGTTATTAAGTTTGTTATTTAATTATGAAGACAAGTGACTTTGTCCCATCACTGTATAGAAGCCTCCTTATATCGTACAACTCTGTGTATGTTCTGTCCTTCATTGTTTGTGTTTCTTTTCATCATGCCCACCTTCTAGGAAGTATGTGTTCTAAATATGTTATTGGTAGCAGATGTAATGGCACACTAATCATTGGCTGGTTTCAGCAGGTGTCACTCAGCAGAAAGAAGTTGAGACGTCCTCGTCATCTCTCCAGCCATCGGCCAGTCTACGGTCATTACTGACCAGTGCGCCACTTGTACAGGCCCAGGCCCCACCCACGTCAGGATGTTGACATGGCCAAGCTCCTCCCACGTCAGGATGTTGACATGGCCAAGCTCCTCCCACGTCAGGATGTTGACATGGCCAAGCTCCTCCCACGTCAGGATGTTGACATGGCCAAGCTCCTCCCACGTCAGGTTGTTGACATGGCCAAGTTCCACCCACGTCAGGATGTTGACATGGCCAAGCTCCTCCCACATCAGGATGTTGACATGGCCAAGCTCCTCCCACTTCAGGATGTTGACATGGCCAAGCTCCTCCCACGTCAGGATGTTGACATGGCCAAGCTCCACCCATGTCAGGATGTTGACATGGCCAAGCTCCACCCACGTCAGGATGTTGACATGGCCAAGCTCCTCCCACGTCAGGATGTTGACATGGCCAAGCTCCTCCCACTTCAGGATGTTGACATGACCAAGCTCCTCCCACGTCAGGATGTTGACATGGCCAAGCTCCACCCACGTCAGGATGTTGACATGGCCAAGCTCCACCCACGTCAGGATGTTGACATGGCCAAGCTCCTCCCACGTCAGGATGTTGACATGGCCAAGCTCCTCCCACGTCAGGATGTTGACATGACCAAGCTCCTCCCACATCAGGATGTTGACATGACCAAGCTCCTCCCACATCAGGATGTTGACATGACCAAGCTCCTCCCACATCAGGATGTTGACATGACCAAGCTCCTCCCACGTCAGGTTGTTGACATGGCCAAGCTCCTCCCACGTCAGGGTGTTGACATGGCCAAGCTCCTCCCACGTCAGGATGTTGACATGGCCAAACTCCTCCCACTTCAGGATGTTGACATGGCCAAACTCCTCCCACCTCAGGATGTTGACATGGCCAAACTCCTCCCACTTCATGATGTAGATATGCTCAGACTACACCCACTTTAGGACTTTGACATGTCCAGCACACTCTCTATAGGGTGTTGACCTCTCAAACACGAGGGAACGTGCTGAGTACTGGTTGTGCAGAATGAAGTGATTAAATAAGCACACATACAACCACGTGTATGATCACTGCCTGTACGTACATTACTGACCACAGACTGTTAGGCTGGCAGTGTGACTGCCTGTACATTACTGACCACTGACTGTTAGGCTGGCAGTGTGACTGCCTGTACATTTCTGAAGGCTGCTAGGCTGGTGCCTGGTCATTACTGACCACAGACTGCTAGGCTGGCAGTGTGAATTGTCTTGTGTGAACGATGCTTGTGTTGCAGAAGAATAGCTGTCATTTAGTGATTTATTTATAATAAAACCCTTAAAATAATTTTAAACTTTTATTTGTATACATGCTTTGACTTTGAAATGCTAATTAGAAGTAGGGCTGAGATTAGATGAAAGTAATTTAATATCAAACATTGACTTTCTACTAATAAAATTATAAGACGACCCCTAATTACTTATCCTAGCTTTCTCATATAAATGAAGTAGCCAATTTCGTTGTTCATTGTTCACATCCAAACACAACCAATTATAAAAAATTATAAAAATGGTCTCTATATCAGCTTAGGTCAGGAGATTCTATAAGGAGATTTTGTGGCTTCAAAACAGATAATATAATAAATAATATAATAAAAGCATTTCTATTGTGCCATAATTCCAAGCTACAAAGTGTAACGTTATTGCTTGTTTAATATTATAATGTATATTAATACACACAACTCGTCATGTTCAATCTGTTGATTACAGTGTCGATGGAAGCAGATGTGGCCTAAAATAGCCATGAATATGAATCTTCTTCATATAAGGAATTGGTGAAACAAAACGTGTTCAATTCAATATCTTTATTGTATGTCATGTACATATGTTAATATGTGTCCGTGTGTGGGACTAATCAACCATTTGTGTAATAATTTAGGCCTCCGAATAATTTAATACTGCATTAACTCTTGGTGAAATGAGCCCACGTTTGGGTCAGGAAATGCGTGATCATTAGTTCCGCAACACGATACTAGGAGTCGCTACTGTTGTCCGTCGTGTTATCAGGATGGTGGACGCAGGCACGAAGAAGGCTCTAGCGCAAATTACACTTTTAAAAACCAAAGCTGGTCCAAGAGATGGCGAACTTTGGGTACAGAGGTTGAAAGAAGAATACCAATCGTTAATCAAGGTATAGTTATATTTTAGTAGGTCGATCTTATCTCAAATCTTGACAACATATGGCGATGTTTTGACGATGCGACACAACTTGACACAAGTCACGACGCTGTCAGTGCCTACCACATAAGCTGTCAAACTGAAAATATTTCCGTAACTGAGTAAAATAATAATTTGTGTATTATTTGCCCAACAGAAAAGCAATGTTTGAAATAGCACCAAGAACACCCATTCAGACATATTACAGGTGTTTGGATTATTAAGTAATGGTGATACCAGTAATGTATTTGTTGAGCGATAATATGGTAACAATACGATGACAGCCGGCTCCAGATTGTACGAATGATGACAGAAGACACTTCGTTTGTGCCATAATGGGAGCCCTACATTCTCATGCATATACTTATATGTGACGTGAAATAATTAATGATAATTATTTGTAAAGTGTAGACAAATAATTAGTCAAAAAGACACGCCTCTACTACGTCTACAGTTTAAAAAGTCAAAACAATCTTGATATTTTTTGATATAAAAACTTTAAACTTTCGATTTGTCACACAGAATATGCTACATTGACTAATCGCAGATATATCTATTCATTGATGTACATGATATAATACCAGCTGTAACATGTCATAAGTTCATAACCATAGGCATAGATGTGATTATTTATGAAACTTGCAGCACACTTTCATCGACATATCACACACGTCAATGGGCATTCATTATCAATAAATGGGCACTATTTAGTAAACACACAAATAAAGTGTTATACATATAATTAATATCGGTTATCTAGCACATCCTGTGTCTGTCTTTCAGTATGTGCAGAACAATAAAGAGGCTGACAATGACTGGTTCCGACTGGAGTCAAACAAGGATGGCACTAGGTGGTTTGGCAAATGTTGGTACATCCACGACCTGCTGAAATATGAATTTGATGTTGAATTTGATGTGAGTATTCTAGTATGCTACCTAGGGTTAACTGCCTGAAAACAAATTGTTACTGTAACTTTACTGCTTCAAAGGTATCGACATATCTTTTGTCGACATGTAAACTAAGGTATGCTGTTTACAGTATAAATTTTGTAGCATGTGTTGATGTTTCTTCCTTCTCTGCCTCCTCGTGCAAGTCTCATCCACAGTGGACATTGGACATACTGAATATGTGGCACAGACCCTAAGCTGGAAATACATTTATACAAGTCTTTTCAATTAACCAGAAGTGTCTTGTTTAGCATGCAAACAGTTTGTGTGGAAGCCATTCACATTACTTAGTCATTTTTGCCCCATTTAATTTTTGTGTGAAAATAGTGTCATTTGAGTATTTATTTAATTAATACTGATCCATGGTATTTGTATCACTATTGAGTATTTATTTAATTTTAATACTGATCCATGGTATTTGTATCACTACCAGAACTGTGTGCCAGCCAACATAATTAGTGACTCATGCTTGTTGTACTTTTCTGGTTACTCTAGATACCTGTACTATATCCAACAACTGCACCAGAGATTGCTATACCAGAACTTGATGGGAAGACAGCAAAAATGTACAGGTAAGCCAAAAGATTACCATATTGTACTGCTGTGAATTTAGATTGTTGCGTTTCCATGGTAACAGTAACTAATGTCATAATTCTGACCAATGCACTGTGACCGAGTTGGAGTTGTACTTTTTTAGAGGTGGCAAAATCTGCTTGACTGATCATTTCAAGCCGCTGTGGGCAAGAAATGTCCCTCGGTTCGGAATAGCACATGCCATGGCTTTAGGGGTAAGTTTTAGTTGTACATATCCAACATATTACTTTTTATGGATGTTTAAGGATATTTTAGTGTTAATCCAGACTATGTGAATTACTTCTAATGCTTCAGCAATAAACAAAACATAGTTGGTGCTATTTCATATTTGGGCAATTCCACAGTAACGGAATTACAATTCACAATATTTTTTGGTTTAAAATGGTTATATTTTTCCATTCAGCATATATCTACAAAAGAAACTTACACATGGTTTGAAGTCCACACTACACCCTATAAGTACCAGTGGTACCTGTTAAGAAATGTAAAATAATTACAAAATTATGGCTGTTTTTATTTTGGTAACGGAATTACTCAGAAAATTTGAACATCAATTTTTATTATATGTCATGACATATCGTCTGAAATCTGCAATCTACCAGGGCCAACAACTAGCATTAATAAATAGACATATAACATGACCTTGTATTGGATAGAATTTTACTCATGACATATGTACTGTTTTTTATAGTGAACTGGTTTTGATCGGTAACGGAATTACATGCAATAGTAACGGAATTACGAGTCTGACTATTTTTAGAATAAAACATCAAATAATAATTGATGCTCATTTGTTCTTTTCTGCAAGATTACAGAACACCATAACTTCATGTTCTACTAAAAATAACAATTGTACTAGCCAATAATTGTACACACAGTACAGCGATGTATTTCACATTTAACTCAAAATCAGTCGAAAGCAGTTATTGAACTCCATCCAGTCCATCTGTGGGTCAGGGAGGATGTTAATGTTACAATCTTCATCAGTAGAGGCAGTCAATATATCTTCAACATCAGACCACATAAATTTACATAGTTCAATACACTTCAAGTAATTTGTCACCTTAATTTAAAAAAACCCGGGAAGACCCTTGTTTGCTTTTATTTTTACAACCATCCACTTTAAGTCCAGACATTTTGGCAAGGTCTTTTCTGTATTCTCAAGTTTGATTACCCATGCTGTTGTCTTCTTTGTCATCTTCATTATTTCAGTGTTTTAATTTTGAAGAAGTTCCTGGATTATTATTTGACATGGTTTTGAATAACAGTCACAAACAATGTAATCGACTACCCTCTGACTGCTTAATGTTGGGAATTAGACTGATTTCATTCCAGTCATATGAACTTTATCATTTTTAATTCAACCATGGCTTAGTTGATCAATGCATCCATGTAAAATATTCTGACAGGTCCTGGCAGCAACTTTGTTAAACTTATTGGATGTGATCACGCGATATCACTCCAGAGAACAATTGGAGTCATAGTCTTGGACAATAAACCTTAGCCATGTGGTAAAGAAATACTGTGTAGAATTTCTTTGAAGTCCATGAACACATTCTGCAATTGATCTTTGATAGATAATCTGGCCTATCTTGTAGATTTATATGGATCACTGCTGCCATTCTGTGTAGTATCATGTTTTTTACAGATAGTACATGTTACAAAGTGCATATTTCTGAATCCATGGACAGTTTTCATAAAGTCCAAAGATTCCATTTATATTTAACTGAAACATTGTCCCAGTGCCTGTGCTGACCTCTAATGTACTTAGGTCCCATTATTAGTTTCTTATTATGATTTATAGTGCAAGAGAAAAAAACTTGTAATTCTGTTATTGTAATTCCATTACCAAAATGTAATTCCGTTACCATGATTCCCGCAAGATGAGAAAAGACACACATACATTGTGTACTCTCACCTATTGGTGGGTGTATCTAATAAGAGAATTTCAAGTAACTGTTAATTTTGATCATTTGTTGGCTCTCAGGAAAACTTTATGTACTTTTTCGGTAACGGAATTACATAATAAATATATGAAAATGTGTGACTACCCATATCAAAATACAGCTTATGCAGTACAAGTTGCTTTCTGAATTTTGAACACGTACAGTATGAACTTTGAAAATCTATAAAACAAAGGTAAATTAGTTAAAAGTTAATGGTAAGATGGGAGGGGTTTCTGTTGGCCCTTGTTTTTCCATTAGTTTGACTGCTAAGAATTCACTCCATTAGAAACGCAATTAAAAAAAATTGTGAACTGAGGGCACCATTTTTTTACTTGGGCCTGAATTTTACGTATGTTTTACATCAGTGGTACAACTTTTACACTTTTTCAACAAGATTTAATTTTTAGCAGTCTTGGCTCTCCAATATGGAATTGCCCATTTGGATATTTATTTGTAATAGAATGCATGTATAGATGGGGGTATTTGTGTTTTGTCCAATTGCCTACTTTCAAACCGTTTTGTCAAGGTCTTTATAAAAAATATAGGAACACAGTATACCAGGTACACGGTTAGGTGTAATATTATGGGAACATTTAAGCAACAGCCCACTTCGACATTATTTCACATATTTTATTGATACGGCTGTGGTATACTGTGATTTGCACCATATTGTAATGAGACAACCATTGTCACAAATTTCCACAGGAAACATGATAAATTGTTTGAAAAACTTTCAATTATTAGCTGGTGAGCTGATTATATAGTCCTGTGATATATTCTGTATAATGTGATGGTTTTGTTGCAGCTTGGACCCTGGTTGGCCGTGGAAATTCCAGATTTAATATCACGTGGTATTGTGACACATAAAGAAAAGGACAGTGGAGGGGACGCCAGTAAATGATGTACTAGATAATCACTACAATAAACTAATTACAAACAATTGTTATTTTTACAAAATATGAACATGTGTTGCATACAAAATAATGTATTAAATAAGTCAACTTTGACAAAATATTTGTAAAACTGGTAAAGCTGTAGCAGTAGAGATTTGCGGGCAAGATTACAAATAAATGTTGCTAATATAGAATATTTGAAAATATATACATTTTTGGAAGTGGGAAACTGCAAAGTGCAGTTAAATTAAAAGAAAAATATGTTGAAGTTATCACAAGTTTGGAAATGACAGGTAGCAGTAGCATCAACCAGATTTGATATTTAAGAGTAATGTGGATAAGACTTGATATTCAAGTCACATCATCCTAAATTGAATACCCGGGTAGAGCCTAATGTCTTGCCCGTCAAAGTAAGTAAAATCAAAGATTAATGGAACAAAATACAGCCATGAATTTTGCAGTACAAATATTTAATGTATTTTGCTTTGGTTGCAATAAAACAATTTGCTTGTCAAAACAACATTTAATTTCTAATATGTATCATCTACATGGTTTGTACACTGCACCTTTGCAACAAGTGTTCACAGATGGATTATGATTTTAACCAATACAAATCACTTGTTTTGTTAATATTGTGAACCTATGGGACCACACATAATGACAGGGAGAACATGTTCATATATTATTATGAATAGTACACTACTCATTACACTTTCTATAGATATATACCCATACAAATACATCATGAAACTGACTGGAATTTACATTTAAGCAATACATGCTTCATTTAATTCACCACAGGTGGACTCATGCAAATGAGTCTTGAAGTTAACCACGTCATAATTATTCTTCGTTAGTCATATCCATATGTTTGATAACTTGACGTCATGCTCCATCACTGCAACAAAGAACAAACGTCAGTGGAACAAAAAACAAGTGTCAAAAACGACAGTGAATATATATACGCTAAATATCCATCTGGGTATACATATGATAATGACGCAAATAACAAAACTGAAAGTAGATTGTGCCTGTGATGATTGAAAATTAAGCAAACCAATGGACTTTAAAAGGAATATAATATGTGGAGCGAATTTGAGAAAATGACATTAAAAAAGACTTAAAATGAGTGAAAGGGAAGCTGAATGTAGTTGGTGATAGTGGCTTCATAATTATGCACCATCTAGGAACAATTTAGAGTTGCATCCAGTCTACTCTTCAGACTTCTCCATGCAACCGGTTGATAACATATTATTAAAATCAAACATTCTCATAAGTGAAATTAGTATTTTAATAGTTCTACCAGTTGCCTTGTGGATTGTGTACTGTGTACAAATGTATCATATATTTCTTGCCAATGCAAGATATAATATATACATTTGTCCAATAATAAATTATGATGTTTATACATTTACTAATAAGTGTTCAAAATTATGGACTTTTCGTTACCAAGAAATAGAGTTGCACTAACTGTACACATTAAACAACAACCCGGTCTGCCTGACGTTTGTTGCCCTAACCACCAGGTACCTTCTTTTCCTCTTCCTTCTTTTTCCGGGCCTTAAAACCTTTGAATTGTGCCTGAATTTTTTCGGCTGCTTTCTCCACCTCGGGATCGTTGAGGTCGATATCAATTTCTTCCTCCTCTTCTTGTGGCTTGGCCTGTACATATACATGTATGTGTACAGCGTTCCTATATACCAACTATCTTCACTTGGTTATAATACATATGTTGTAGTCAAGGCAGTATTGGTGCTTACAAACCCACCTTAAGAGAAACCGCACGGAAACTTGTTGGTGTAACATGCCTAAGAGTTAATACAAAATCATCATTTACAATCAACATTTTCACATCAGTGGTAAACTCGGAATGTCATCTCAAAGTGGACCATTCTAATAAAAATGTGATATGACTGTGACGTGGATGGTCGTAGTTGTACTTGACATACATAGGGAAAAAGATCACTGGCGCATTTATTGGTTTCTTCTGTTCCTTTCAATTCAGAAGAGAACAAGAAATGTCCCATTACACATTACACTACAGACGACCTCCCATTAAGATAGGGAGATGGAGATTATCTAAGAGCAGGGATGCACAGCTAAGAGTGGGGGACAATAGCAGTGGATTGTGACAGACAGAAACGACTTATGAATGACATACAGACACAAAGTTGTGACCCCCCACACCACACTAAGGAGGATAAGTATGTTAGTTGAGGTTTTCAAGAATCACACTAAATGCAAATGGTTTCCATCGCGTGCTCTTTATTGCTAGTGATGTTATTCTAATCTATACCTACCGCAGGCTGCTGGGGGGCTTTGGCGGTAGTATCATCTGCCTTCTCACCTTTGGGAGCCTAAACATGTAAGAAGTATCTCGTCAACACAACAAAATACAGTTAATAATAAAACAGTTTCGATGACATGAACTTTATTGCACCAGCAGTAAACAAACCTGAAACATTTGTAGCATAAATCCATAAAATGTGCAGATAAACCCATATAACTATGAATTATGATTACCGGGTAGCTATGTCTGCCGGACTACCACACAAGACTTAGCGCAGTCCACCAGACTTCTGTCCTTTGGCGCCTAGTGAATTACTTCTACAGATCACGTGGCATGGAAAGTACAGTGAATGTTTCAGCAAGGCATGGGGCAGTAGTTTTAAATTCCATTTGCCAAAGTATAGCAAAATGGTTGCCTTCCGTACTTCAGCTACAGTAAGGGATTCTGACAACGGAACGTTATGCCCAACTGTGACGTAGCCTAGACGTAGCGTAGTTTCACTGACAAATATAAGTCCAAAAAAATTTACATCCAGGATGGGACACTTATCCCCCTATCCTCCCCCGCAGATGACCATGGCACTAATCCAGTAACACAGTTACAGTTTTATTATTGAGGGCCGAGTAACTGTAAGGAGCCATAAGGGTATAATATTATCATATCCTCCTTAACCTACCGCAGCGTTTTCCTTCTTGCCACCGTCCATCTCCAGCCCTGTACAGGAAAGAAGACTCAGTTTAGTTTGTTCAGAGCATTATGTCAAACACATATTAGTTATTATTAGTTAGCAAGGAGTAAATACTACCTAAAACATTTTTTCTAAACATTCTTGAGGATTGTTTTACTGAACAGATTTCATCATTATCATGTGTAAGATGAATCATCATACAGACTTTCATCTGCTAATGTTCTGCGGAAACATACGATTTTAAGACTTTTTAAGAATGTCTATTTACAACATGTATATGTATATATTTGATCACTTGCTATCTTATAAATTGATGCCATTTTGGCATTTTTCATTAGTTATTAGTCATTTATTTTGCAAGATTACCAGTCATTCAGATAATATATATATGGCATGCTGATTAACTAGAGATTTGTAATAAAAAAATTATCAGTCTCGGAATGCAACTTCAGCAAGACAGTTTCATTAGTTTACTTACATACATCTTGGTGGGATAATGTTATCGTATACATGTCACTAAATGGTCATCATAATCAACGAGTGTTTCGGTGTATGGAATCCTACTTTAACTCATCGAAGTATTGAAGCTAGATGTATCACAGATCAAGAATCAGAAGATGGAACCTGGTAAATTTATTATTCTGTGGGACTGAGTGATGCCCTCCAAAAAAACCATCCAAGTGAACAGGGTCTCTTGGGCTTGGCCTTGAGGTTAAGCCTCCCCAAAATGCCCCATTCAGGACCAGGTTCTCCAAACATTTCATTGCATTCGCCAGAGGCTACAATAATGCATCCCAGGAAGCCAGGGTCGTTGAGGTGCTTTAGTACCCTTGGCCGATCGTATCCCTGGTTGAGCGGGGTCGAACTATGCAACTATGTCTAGGCTAGACTAGAGGCAGTAGAGCACAGCAACTGACTTCGTGTTATACTGCACGTAACACGAGCAGTGACCAGTGTGGCTGAAATTACACAAATTTACCACTTGGGTCTTGGCTGGGCGTCGACCACACTCCTCGTGGGCGATTTCATAGACTGGCATTAAAAAATGAGTTTTGGAAAGGGACGGGGCGCCGTGATCAAGGGCCGGGGACGGGGTAGAGAAGCGCTGGTAATGACGACAGCGACATATTCAGCCGCATCGACTCCTGGCCCTGGGCCTGGGCACGAGATTGCCAATAACAATGTTAACGTACCTCCACTGGCTCCAGACCCTTCAAAAACATTTCCAGCTGCATATCTCAACTAACTTGTATGACAGATTCATGCATTATCGGCAGTGGAAAAAATATAAAAATAATTATTATATGCCAATAATATGCCATATCCCAGATATGGGCATGTTGATGCTGTCACTCAGCACTCACTCAGTCACTGACACTGTCACTGTTTTAGTGTGTAATTTGGGGGGGATTTTGGCGAAGCCAAATGGCAAAGCGTGTAATTTCGGCACGGAAAAGAACAATATACGTAACCGTCTAGTCCGGATGACAGGCTACAAGTCAGGAGAAATTTTTCCGCGAGGAAATACTTACCTTGTAGAACACGAGATAGACTGCGGCCCAAGAAACAGCGCGTCAGAACATCGCGTCCTGTACAACAGACGCGCAATGCGGCGGCTATCATCAACAACGTAACGAAGGTCAAGGCCGACATAAACGTTTATCCGCAGTATGGCAGCACCATACGAGGCAGCGCCTAGTTGGATCGCCTTTAGAATAACTTAGTTTCGTTTGAGAGATAGACCGACAGTGAAGTCCCATTAATATTATGTGTTCCGTTTCATCGTGTAACAGTAACAAGCAATTGCCATTCAAGGTGCGTCAGTGCGCGAGCGTTAACTAATTTAAAATAGGGACCGGCAAATCCGCTAGAGGCGCGTCGGTAGGTCGGTTGAAATTTGTGTCCACTAGGTTTTTCTGCTCATGAGGGGAGGCCCAGGGAAACTCCTTTTAAGAGCCTCGTATTAATCGTATGGCGTAAGACCACCAAAAGGTGCACGTCCGCCATTCCCCGTGCGACCGCAGAGTACCTTATAAAAGCAGCATTATGAACGTTGTCTGAATTTCTGTGAGCACATATGTAGTGTGGGGTGATTATAAATGACGTTTTTGTGCAGCGTGACACCAGAGCTGTCAAATTACGACAGGTGTCATTCGGTGCATTTCTGCGTATTAATACATTTGTCATTTTGCTTGGTGATGTAATCAGGGGCAATCCGTGGGTGGTTCAAGCAGAAATGGAGGGGTGTAAGGTTTGAATGAACTTTGTGGGAGCCTGAGGTATTAAAAGTTCACGAATTTTTCACTGAACCTCTGTCTATGGAGGTTAAATATGCTGTGAAATTGTCAATAAGAGAGCTGATCAAGATTAATAGGAAATGAAGGAAACGTTATAATGGTCGCCTATGGAAAATGCTAATGTGGTCTTACGCCGTATGACGGTGAAACCAAATTTTTCTGAGACCCAAAATGACAGAGAATGCGGCCGTGTGAATTGCAATATTTTAGGTGGGTTATTTAATTTTGATTTTTATGAGTGAATATAAGATAAGATAAGATCAGATAGCTTTATTGCCATGTGTTCACATTGTAGTTACAATAAAACATTGGAATGTGTAATGATATTGGTCGTCGTAATAGTACATTCACATGACAATACATTCACATGCACCAAACAATGATGTTAAAATATACTACTACATTAAATAAAATAAATAAGAACAATCACATAAAAAGGTCCGAATAAAAAATTGCTCATTATAACATCGATAAATAATTGATACGATCTAGTAGAAATATAGTAGCTTAAAATGTAAAATATGAAATAAAAAAAATATATATATATATATAAAATATAATAAATTATGATAAAATATACATACTAAAACTCATCGGAAAGTGGACTATGTGTTTGCTGCGGGTGGGAGAAAATCACTTCTGTTTTGACAGGGCTTGAACGGCTAAGGGGAAAAAGCTAGTACTAAAGCGGTTGGTCCTGGTTTTTATGGATCTGAATCGGCGACTAGATGGGAGAGGTTCAAATAGGTCATGGGCAGGATGGGATGTATCTTGAGAGATGAGAGTCGCTCTTCCTAACAGACGCTGCTGATACAGTATTTCAAGACAGGGAAGGTCTCTGCCAATGATTCGGGAAGCAGTTTTCACAACTCTGTTTAATCTGAGCGTTTCCTTCTGTGTAATCGATCCAAACCATACTGAGATAGAAAATGTCAGAACACTCTCGATTACAGCTCTGTAAAAGTTGAGCATGACCTGTGTGGTCAAACCAAACGATCTTAACCTTCTTAAAAAGTACAGCCGCTGCTGGGCCTTTTTGACAATATTTACAACATTTAGTTCCCATTTAAGATTACTGGAGATTGTTGAACCGAGAAATTTGAAATGTTGGACGATTTCAACTGTCCTGCCATCGATCACTAGAGGCGAGGGTGGAGAAGATTTCTTTCTCCTAAAATCCACAATCATTTCTTTCGTTTTATTTACATTAAGTTCCAGATTGTTATCGCTGCACCAACTGATGAGTTTGTTTACTTGGTCCCGATATTCAGATTCATCAGAATTTGTTATAAGCCCTATCACTGTAGTGTCATCGGCAAATTTCAGTATTTTAGTACCTACGTGACAAGATAAACAATCATGTGTAAAAAGAGAGTATAACATTGGCGACAGAACACAGCCCTGAGGCGTGCCAGTAGATAACGTAACTGATGATGATAAGTTGTCGCCTATTTTTACAACCTGCGGCCTATTTAAAAGAAAATCGAGGATCCACAGACACATGGATTGAGGAACACCGAGACTCTGTATCTTATCGAAAAGTTTTGATGGGATAATCGTGTTAAAAGCAGAGCTAAAATCAACAAAAAGGATCCTAGCGTAAGTATTTGGGCTGTCGAGATGTTTAAGAACGTGAAACAATCCTATGGCGACAGCGTCGTCAACGGATCTATTGTTGCGATATGCAAATTGAAATTGGTCAAGCAATGGATCGATAATTGATTTCAGAAACTGCAGGACCAAGCGCTCGAGTGTCTTCATGACTACAGAAGTCAAGGCAACAGGCCTGTAATCGTTTAAACAAGAGGCTGTAGATTTCTTGGGAACAGGAATGATAGTTGATTTTTTGAAGCAATGAGGGATTTTACATTGGGAAAGAGACACATTGAATATGTCTGTATATTGTAGTATTAGCACAAATGCCATCAAGGCTTTGATGCACTATAGACAATGCTACACAAATCCGGGTAGCTATGACCCATATCTGGGGTTGAATAAATTATACGAACGCTACACTTGTCTCTGTCATTCTTCCTTCTAAAACCTAGTATAGCTACGCTCACACGCAATATTACATGGTGGCAGCGGTCTCAAAGGACACATAAACACATCCAGAAGACATGGAAGAAGACAATCAGCCGGTACAGCACGCAGCACAACCACAGGTACAGCTCGCAGCACAACCGCACTTCAACCCCGTTCAGGTACCATTGCCCGATCGGTTCGACTTCACCTCGCCTGACACGTGGCCAGCATGGGTCCGACGCTTCGACCGCTTCCGAGTCGCGTCAGGTTTGTCAAACCGCCCAGCTAACGACCAAATCAGCACCATGGTGTATGCTATGGGAGATCAAGCCGAGGACATCTTAAACACCTTGCATGTCCCCGGCGATGCTTCCTACGACCAATTAAAGCAGACGCTTGATGCGTACTTTGGCGTTCGGCGTAATCTGATCACCGAAAGGGCGAAATTTAATCATCGTAACCAACAACCGGGGGAATCTGTGGATGTATTTATCCAAGAGTTATACAGATTAGCCGAACATTGTGACTACGGTGTCCTCAGAGAACAGCTTATCCGGGATCGCATCGTCGTCGGGGTGATTGATGACGCCCTGTCCGACCGCCTGCAGGCGCAGGCCGACTTGACACTTGATCAGTCAGTGCAGCTGAGTCGGCAAGCCGAGGCGCGGAAGCTGCAACGGAACGCGGTGGGGACACGAAATTCAATCCGACGACCGTCGAGATGGTCAAGCGGGGTCAACGATCTACGGGGAAACATAGCGCAGCGACGCCCAAGCATCACGCCGGCAAGTGCAAGTGGTGCGGTCAGCAGCAGCATGACCGAAAAGTTTGCCCTGCGCGACAAGCCATTTGTCACAACTGTCAGAAACCTGGCCACTTCAGCTCCGTGTGCCGGAGCAGTCCACAAATAAAGCCACATGGCAAGTCGCACGTGCACAGCGTCGGCGATGTTTTCTTGGGTGAAATCGACGACCAAGGAAACTGCTGGACGGCTGATATCACGGTGGATGGACACCCAACGCGCTTCAAACTAGACATTGGCGCGGGCGTGTAAGTATTGAGCGATAAGACACCATGGGTAAACAACTGTCAACTCGACAGACACCCAATCAAGCTCAGGGGACCGGGCGGAATACCACTTCCAGTGATCGGCGCCTTAAAAGTAACCATGCGTTACCAAAACAGGGAAATCGTGGAAACAGTGTATGTTCTCAGAAATCAACCAACGTCCCTCCTGAATAAGGCTGCATGTGTATCTCTCAAGATAATATCACGCGTTGACGAGATCAGCGGTAGCGCGACGCCAAATTTCGGTGCTGAGTTCCCAAAGCTATTTACGGGACTTGGCAAACTGAATACAGACTACCGCATCACACTGCAGCCTGGGGCCACACCATTCTGTCACACTACAGCAAGAAAAGTTCCCCACCCCTTGCTTCAGAAGGTTAAGAAGGAGCTGGATTCTATGCTGAAACAAGGAGTCATCAGCCCAGTTACAGTGCCAACTGAATGGTGCTCCGGTATGGTGCCTGTTCTCAAGCCAGACGGTCGAGTGAGGATTTGTGTCGATCTCACAAAACTCAACCAAGCTGTGCGTCGAGAGGTACACCCCATGATGTCAGTGGACGAAAGTCTACCAAAACTCGGGAAGAGTAAGATCTTCACCAAGTTAGACGCGAACAGCAGCTTCTGGCAATTGCCTCTTTGCGAGGAATCCAAGCTACTGACCACCTTCATCACTCCCTTTGGTAGGTTTGCCTACAACCGCCTACCATTCGGCATCAGTTCCGCTCCTGAGATCTTCCAACGTCACATGTCACAGATGCTGGAAGGCATGGAGGGAGTTGTTTGTCACATGGACGACATTCTGGTCCACGGCACCGACCAGACACAACATGACACAATACTTCTATCAAGTTCTTGGGACACGTCATTGACGCATCTGGCATACGCGCAGACAGCAGCAAGACGGTAGCGATCGCGCACTTCCCAGCACCCACAAATGTCGCAGAAATTCAACGTTTCCTGGGCATGGTGAATCAAATTGGAAAATTCATCCCTCGACTGGCTGAGATCAACAAACCATTACGTCAGTTACTATGCAAAGACACTGCATGGTTATGGGAAGTATCACAAGAAACTGCCTTTCAGCAAGTGAAAGACATGCTTGTATCACCCGAGATAATTGCACATTACGATCCAGATCGCCCAACAGTGATCGCAGCAGACGCATCTTCGGAGGGGATCGGCGCAGTGCTACTGCAAATCCAAGATGATAGCAGACGTCGTCCAGTCTGCTATGCATCCCGATCGCTCACCGACACCGAGAAACGCTATGCTGTCATAGAGAAAGAAGCTCTCGCAGCAACCTGGGCTTGCGAGAAGTTCAGAGAGTATGTGATGGGGCTAAGCTTCACCCTCGAAACTGATCACAAACCTCTCGTCCCTCTTCTGAAATCAACAGAGCTAGCCAAGATGCCACCTCGCATCCAACGGTTTCGAATGAGACTGATGCGATACAGCCCGGAAGTCGCATACGTACCAGGAAAGCAACAGACGACACCTGACGCTTTATCTCGCGCTCCAGTGAACATCCCAGAGAAGACAGATGTCATGTTTCTCGAAGAAGTGGAACACTACGCGACAACCACGGTGACTGTACTTCCGGCTACGGAAAACGTCTACAGGACATTTCCACGGCACAGAAAGACGACGACGTATGCGCAGAGGTGCGGCGATATTGCCATGAAGGCTGGCCTGCATTCATGCCGCAAATTCCGTTACTGCGTGCATACTGGGAGAGCAGAAGCCATCTCGCTATTATCAACGACCTACTGCTCTACGACGAGCGCATAGTCATGCCGCGTTGCATGCGACTCGACACTTTGAAGATCATCCACGAGGGACACATTGGGATCTCAAAGTGTCGCTCTCGAGCCAACCAAGCAGTCTGGTGGCCAGGCCTCTCCAAGCAGATCGAGAAGATGGTCTCGGCTTGCCACACCTGTGCGAAAGTGCGGTCAGAGCCAAAGGAGACTTTAATGTCAGCTTCCTTCCCCTCTCGTCCGTGGGAGAGAGTCGGAGTAGATCTCTTTGAACTCCATGGGAAAGTGTACATTGTCATTGTTGACTATTACTCCAGATGGGTGGAGTATCGAAAGCTGACCAGTTTGACATCCGAGCACACCATTGAAGTGCTGAAAGAAGTGTTTGCAACACGCGGGATTCCAGACCTCATTCTGACAGACAACGGTCCACAATTCAGTGCCGAGTCGTTCGCACAGTTTGCCAAGTCGTACGGCTTTACGCACACAACAAGTTCCCCGAGGTTTCCACAGGCTAACGGTGAAGCGGAACGAGCAGTGAGAGTTCTGAAGGAGATTCTGAGAAAGAACGAAGATCCTCACCTCGCTCTCCTAGCGCAGCGCACGACACCGTTACTCAACGGACTGAGCCCATCTCAACTACTGATGGGACGCCGCCTGCGAACACGACTGCCAATCATCCCAAGTACTCTCCTGCCAGGGGTAACTGGTAGAGATCTTCATAATGCAAAGGCGAGAGAAGCTGTACAAAGAGCAAAACAGCAACAGCAGTTCAACAGCCGACACAGAGCGAAAGATCTCACACCGTTGCAGCCAGGGGACAACGTATGGGTCCGGGACCAAGATCGCTATGGCACAGTGGTAGAGCGAGCGCCACAGCCACGATCGTATCTCGTACAGACGCCGAAAGGGGTGATAAGACGAAACCGATCTGCACTGGTCACAACGGAGACTCGTCAGCAGATTCAACGCGACGACCCGACTCCTACATCGACCACTCCTGATGAGGCAGAAGATTCTCCGGCAACCCCTGGAGATTTCTTTCTCCTAAAATCCACAATAATTTCTTTCGTTTTATTTACATTAAGTTCCAGATTGTTATCGCTGCACCAACTGATGAGTTTGTTTACTTGGTCCCGATATTCAGATTCATCAGAATTTGTTATAAGCCAATCACTGTAGTGTCATCGGCAAATTATATATATTATATTTAATTATATATATATATATATATATATTATCATTAAAAACAAACACAACAATAAAAAAAACCAAACAAGTGCTGACGTGGGTATAGGAAATGGGCGGCTGGGGAGAGTGCATGATACCGGCCAACGTCAGCCACAGGTGTGCAAGCAGGTAAATAACACGCTATAATATGATGGGGAAAAAATGCACTAATAGGCCTATCTAGTGTCTGGATAGTGAGAACAGATGTTGCTACGTGCACTATTGCAAGTTTACGTGCTTCAGTGTTTATGAAGTGCTTCAAGTGCAATTTCAATAACGTAGGAATAATTGAACATATAATTTGTACTGCAGTTTCATCTGGCAGTCTGCTAACACGGCACATTCGTCCACTAGAGGCGCTACTGTCTCAAAATTCAAAATGGAACTGCCGAAGTGACCCTTCTCTGTTAGATCTTCTCTGATAACACTGATCGACCTCGAGTCTCGTCATCTCCCAAGCCTGATCTCTTGGACTGCATATGTCGTTCTATGCATTTACATTGGCATACCATCACATCCCTCTTTCTTCAAAACATAAAGACAAAATAACTAACTTACTAATGTCCGTATGTAAGAGAAATCAAATCATTATTCTAACTATTAGCCATAATGTTCGTGTAAACTAGAACACAATTACAGGTCCAATCGTTGTGGGCGTTTCACTCGTCTTCCGGAGCTAGTGTATTGTTCCGGTTGTGGAAGCTGGAAACGGACTGACTTCTTCTGGGGTAACACGGAGTTACACGGAGGTGGTACGACTTGCATGTCGTCTCTTCGCGTCAAGTCGTCTGTATCGTCATCATTGTCTTGTTGGAACGTATGTCGTTCAGTCGTCTCACGGAGGTGACGACGGTTACGCCTAAGGACATTTCCTGTCGGAGTCAGGACGTTGTACGACCGCGGCTGTACATCAGTTGATACCACCTTGGCAGGCTGCCAGGTGTCTGTCTGAGTGTCTCTCACACGAACGTCATGTCCGGGTATTAGCGGTACAAGTGGTTGCATAGCTCGCTTATCATGGTTGAGACGTTGGATTTCTTGCCTCTCGGCGAGACGACGTCTGATTTCGTCCTTCGACCAGTGTTCATTTCTGATGATCACGGGGAGGTTCGACTTGTACTTGCGGGCATTTAGCATATCTGCCGGTGACGGTAAGTGGCTGTCGATTGGTGTGGATCTCAACGCGAGCAGTGCTTTCTGCGGGTTGGATCTCGACATCGCTGCCTTCTTCAGGGTATACTTCACCGTCTGAACTTGACATTCGATGAATCCATTCGATTGTGGGAAGTGTGGGCTGGATGTTACGTGGTCGAAGCACCACTCAGCGACGAAGTTTCGAAAAGCCTGACTGCTATAGTGTCCACCGTTGTCGCTCACAACCTTGTTTGGCGATCCATTCTCCGCAAACACCTCACTCATCTTCGATATGATGCGGTCACTCGTCACCTTCCCCTCGATGCGGTAGACAAAAGGGAATTTCGAGTAGTAGTCACAGATGAGAAGATACGTGTCCTCTCGTATGGCAAACAGGTCTGTGCCGACGATCATCTGCCACGGACGTGTCGGTAACTCATGCTGCATCAGCGGTTCGTGCGCCTAACGTTTCTGTAACCGTTGACACGCGTCGCACTTCCTCACGATGTCGTCGATGTCCTTGTTGATCGACTTCCAGTAGACACAGGGCCTCGCTCGTAGCCGGGTCTTCTCTATGCCCTGGTGAGCCTCGTGCAGTTTGCTCAACACTTCCGCCTGTAGACTTAGGGGAATCACCAGACGGTCGCCCTTCAAGATAAGACCGTCCTCAACTGCCAACTCGTCTCGGCATGACCAGTAGGGTCGCAACGGTGCAGCTAGGTGGCGTTGGCTATCTGGCCATCCATCCACGATGACGGCTCTCAGCGCACACAGTTCATCGTCGGCCTGTGTCGCCTCTCTGATCGACTGTAGTTTCTGTGTTGAAAACTGTACGAATGACACTTGTATGTCAAGGTCGATCTGCGTCGACTCGCTACTCGGTTGTCTTGACATGGCGTCGGCCAGCATCTTTTGCTTTCCTGGCTTGTAGCGTAACACAAAGTCATACGGTTGTACTCGTAGGAACATTCTCTGTAATCTCTGCGGTGCTGCTGCAAGGTTCTTCAAGTTGATCATCTCGAGAGGTTTGTGGTCCGACTCGATAACGAACGATTTTCCGTAGACATACATGTGGAACCTCTCGCAGCCGAAGACGACTGCGAGCATCTCACGTTCAATGTTAGCGTATCGCTGTTCGCAATCACTAAGGGACTTGCTGGCAAACGCGATGGGCTTCCCGTGTTGAATGAGAACAGCGCCGAGTCCTCGGCTGGAGGCGTCGACCTGGATGACACTCTCAGCCTGTGGGTCGAAGTACGCAAGGGTCACTTCACGACAGATGAGAGACTTCGTCGCTTCAAACGCTGCGTTGTGAGAGTCCGTCCAGATGTATTCGGCGTCCTTCTTCACTAAATCACGCAGGGTTGCGGTTTTCTGCGACAGGTTTGGAATGAATGGCGACATGTACGTGGCTATGCCCAGAAATTCCTGAAGTTGTGCGACGTTTTGCGGTTCTTTCATTCGCTGGATGTCTGCGGCTCTGCCTGGGTCTGAACGTACACCGTCTGCGCTGAATTCCAACCCGAAGAACTTCATGTTCGCCTGTTTGATGTCGCATTTATCAATGTTGAACACCAGCCCATGCTGCAGTGCTACTCTCATCAAGTTGTGAAGATGTTTGTCGTGTTCGGCTTCTGTCTTCCCGAACACACCCACGTCATCAGCAATACTTATCGTTCCGGGGCACTTCTCAAGGATGCAGTCCATCCTCTCCTGGAACACGTCTTGGCTGAGGTTCAGGCCAAACGGTAGTCTTCTGAAACAGTACCGGCCGAAGGGACTGTTGAACGTTGTCAGACGCTTAGACTCGTCGTCTAACTGCACGGACCAGTATCCGTGACGTGCGTCTAGCTTGGAGAAGATCATTGACCCAGCAAGCTTGTGGGTAATTTCCTCCAAGGTCGGTGTTGGGTAGTGCGGACGCTTGATAGCTGTGTTCAAGTCTTTGGGATCCAAGCAGATGCCCAACTTTCCGTTCGACTTCCTGCTATATACGATGCTAGATACCCAATCTGTAGGCTCCACGACCTTCTCGATCACCCCGAGTTCTACCATCTGGTTGATCTCATTCCTCACGTCGTCTTTGATGTGGATCGGACATCGTCTGGGCGCATGTACGACAGGGGTCACAGCAGGGTCTAGTGTGATGTGGAACGTTTCGCGGAACTTGCCGATGCCCTTAAAACAATCTGGATACAGCCGCTGGAGATCTTCTTTCGAGTTCAACGGCGGTGGATGTTCGCTGACTGCACAGTTCAAGGTCACCAAGTTGAGCTTGCGGCAGGAAGGTAGTCCCAAGATCACAGGACCTGGCGTGTCAGCAACAAAGAACTCTGCTTCGTGTGTGGTTGTCTCATGCACACACTTCAGTCGCGTAGTACCGTACTGCCGGATCAATTGTCCGTTGTAGGCAGTTAGGATCGTGTCTCGATGCTCAAGGCTGCCTCGCACAGGTATTCCTTCTGTGTCGATGTTTGACGGGTACATGCGCTGGAACGTCCTCAGCGGCATTACGTTACCCTGCGCACCTGTGTCGACCTTGACACGAAGTGTCGCTGGGATGTCAGGCCTGTCTTTCAGCGTGATCCTGAGAGTCGCATATACCTCGTCCCTCTCGACGGCATTGATGTTGACGGTACTAAAAGCAAGCGGCTCGAAGTTGTCGCTGAGCTGATCGAATCTGGCGTCTTGACTGATGGAGTGAATACCACCTCGTTGGCGCTCATCTCGGTTGGTCCTTCGTCTTGACCTGGCTCGGGATCTTGGTCGCCCAGAAGAGTGTCGTCTTCCTCCGGCGCCAGACGTCCAACCTGTAGCCTGCCGACATACTCGCTGCCAGTGATTGAGTTTCCTACATGCGTTACACCTACTGCCCTCTGCTGAACATCGATCTGTGGGCGCATGATGACGTCCACGTTTTGCGCACGTAGGTGCCTCCTCTCGACGTCCGCTTGGCTCATGTGTTCTCCGCGACCGGCTGACGTGACTGATGCTGCTAGCGTCTCCTGAGAACTGCTGCATGTTGGCCAGTGTTGCTTCATGCGTTCTAGCAACGTCCATCGCCGCGTCAAGTGTTAGTGTCTCATCACGGCACAGTAGCTTTTCTTGCACTTTCCCGTGCCGGACACCCACTAGTAACTGTTCGATCAACCTCTCCTCGGTTTCTGTAGTATCACGGAACTTGCATTTACGCGCCTGCGTCTTGCAGCGTGTCATAAATTCGTCAACTGTCTCACAGCTCAACTGCCTGAATTTTTGCAGATGAAAACGGCTCAGCCTGTAATTAGACTTGGGTTCTATCAGAGCCTGGAATTTAGCCCAAATGACCTCAACGTCTTTCTTATCAGTTTCACTGAGGTCCCACGTATTGTACATTCGCCGACCCTCCTGTCCTACCCATAGCAGGATGTAGGTCACTCTGCCCTTTTTCAGCAAAGGGCCCACTGAAAATCAGTTCGCAATATTGACGGAATGAACGAAACTCCGTGGGTAAATCAGTGGCTAACCAGTTCATGCGGGGCGGCTCTATACCTGACAGATCACCCATAGCTGCCTATTAATGGCAATGTCTATCACTTACGCAGTGAGAACACATCGGAGCTGGCCAGCGTCGACTCGACGGTGCCGCGTGCGTGTTGACCTATTTAGGAATGTCGAAAGCGCCGGATTCAACCGTAGCTGCCACCATGAAACGTGTCGTCTTGGCCTGACATCTGTGTAGTCGGATTGTCCGACTCATCTCGCATTCATACATATCTGATTCGACACCAGAAGTACTGAACAAATCACTTTATTACGATTACATGCGGAGAGAGGGATAACACTGATCGACCTCGAGTCTCGTCATCTTCCAAGCCTGATCTCTTGGACTGCATATGTCGTTCTATGCATTTACATTGGCATACCATCACACATGTCACTGGGCGTGAGCAATACATAGCGCTCCCCAGACGTATCACGACCGCAAAGCCAAAGCCAAGGCGATGTCTTGCGATTTCTGAATATGTCCCCAAAACTAAGGCTATATCATTAACTTTTTATTATATATAATGCAGATATATTTGTTTTAAGCATAATATTTTTTAAACGTGGCTAACTATTTTTTTTTTTAACTTCGCCTTTGACAAAGCCGGGGTTTGAAGCCCCGATGTAACTGGGCTGTGCTAACTGCTCGCGCCTTGTGACATCGGCTTATTTACGTCGACTCGATGGCATTAAATTGATATAAAACACAATTAATATATATATATATATATATATATATATATATATATATATATATATATATATATATATATATATATATATATGACTTCTTTTTAGCGGCAATGGTGCAGAATGACATTCCAAACACATACACATACGTACGTTTTGAAAAGGCCTTAATAACTTAGGCCAGTTAACTGGAAGATATGATTAGTGATACGGATTGATCGATACGGATTCTTACATAATTTTAGGTCAAATATACGGATTGCCATCACAAAAATATGGCATGTCTGCTAGACGCGTGTGTAGATGTGTGCAGAGCAGCAGAGTCGGCCATATCACATAGGTCAGTACTGGATGATGTATGCGAACCTGTGCACGTCGTAAATCATGGTCGTTTACTCAAGCGTGAGTGTCGATACTGCGGCAGGCGTCACGCTCCCAAGAAAGAAATGTGCCCCGCATACGGAAAGACCTGCAATAATTGTTGGGCCAAGGATCATTTTTAACGGAAATGCACAAAAGGGCGCAACACAAATCAGCTGTCTAGAAACCAGCACCAACGACGTATATACAACACACGTGACAACAATGGGCTTGATGAAGACGACGACAGTGGTGACGCCTGTGTGCATTCACTGATACCTCGAAAACGGGCGCATATGCGAAGTGTCGAATGGTCGTAAACGGGGAGTAGCTCGTATTCCAAATCGACACAGGTGCCGCAGTCAATATGCAGCCAGTCAGATTCGCCAGAGATGTTGTCCAATACACAGCCGTTCTCACAATGTGGAAAAAACGATGGTAAAACCGCTGGGGAAGTGTCAAATGCTGCTGAAAAATCCCAAAACGGAGACATCACATCATTCACATGATGATGATGTTGAGTTAATCGTCTTCAAGGACAATGACGACTGTCAGCCGATTCTAGGTTTACAGACCAGCGAGCAAATGCATCTTGTGAAAATAAAGAACAATAATTTCCATCGTGTGGCAGCAGTCCAAGATGATAGTTGTTTCAATTCACTGTTTGATGACAAGCTGCAAAGCTGGGAGAATTTTCTGGTGTGCAACACCTCACATTCACAGTCGACCCAGAGGTGTGCCCCTAGACTGTTTCTAGAACGATGACACTCGATGTCGTTCGTTGTGGATTAGTTTTACTTTTATTGATACAATGTGTAGGTAAGTTTTGACAGACGACAATGTAAAACATTCGAAGGCGAACTGATAAAATTAACCATGAATAATTATTAATTCAGTTTATTCAGCTGTCTAGCAAAAAAAATATAGTACCCAAAAACTGCTTAATGATGCAGTTCATAGTGTAGATAATTTTGAACAGCTAGAACTTGCATATAAATATTATGGTCCGCGATGGTGGAATATTTCCAGAGTGGTAAACGGCTAAATTATTAATCATGTGAATGTTGTGTAGACATGTTAGGCCTAGAAAAATAAATACCTTGTTTCCGATTTCCCGACCGACCCTACATAATGCATGCGACACAATAATTTTTTATGGGTTAACTAAAATTAAAATGAAAAGCTCCGACCGACCCTGACTAAGACGACCGACATTTATATCGTTTTATTTAAAAAAAATTATGTCACCGTTTGGCTTCCGTAGTTTCAATCGCAATTGGGTCAATTCGAGATATTCATTTGCTACAAAGACGCTCATTGGCTGTGAGCGTGGCCGCGTCACGAATGACATGATTTCATGCACTAAGCGTGGAAAATGGCTGCACGTATTTTGGCCATAAGATTTAGTTTGTGCCTGCACATTCCGGCTAAAAAAACATCTCGTCCTTCGGTGGTACGCTGCAAGAACTGTTCCAGACATACCATCCACCTCTGGACCCAGATAATTATGTGCAAACGGCACATAATTCTTCATTCGGCGAGATTTCACTCGATCTGCCCGTCCATCAGTTGGATGTTTTTGGCATCAACACGGTGGAGTTTCGTTGTCAGGCCAAAGACTTTGATCGATTTAGGTTTTTAAAAAACTACACAATCCCTACCTACCGTATTTTGAAGAGCATAATTTATTTAAAAAAAAGTTTAAAATGCCGACCTACCCTATTTTGAAGAGCATAAAAAGTTAAGATAAAAAAACCATTTCCCGACCTACCGACCCTATTTTTTCCAAGCATAAAATCGGAAACAAGGTATTTATTTTCCATTCAAATATGCGGGACTGCCGTTACGTGACGTGCATTGTTTCTGCGTGACAACCAGTTGAACGTTCGACGTCGAACTCGACGTTCCTAGGCTAGGGCATGTTATATCGCGGCTTCTAGATGTGGACCTAGAATTTGTTTTTACTGCTGCACAAAGATCTAGGATTGGACTCATACGTTACCCGAGAACACACGACGGACGCTTATATAACCGGTGCAATACTCGTACCAAGCGACCGACGGTGACAAGGCGATAGCTGCAGGAAGGATTGTGCGAATTTCGATGGAACGAGACCAAACGTCGGATGCGGTCAAATTAACGAAGTCGCGGTCATGAGACACTGACGTTAGCTATAATAAGTTATTGGACGTTAAAAAGGTAAAGGTAAATTCTTATATAGCGTACTATCCAGTCCTCAGGACTGCTCAAAGCGATTTACAGTTTACACATTACTCCCTATTCAACCAAACACCATCTCAACCTGGATCCCTCGGAAGCATTCAGCTACGCTGCAATTAATGCGCGGGGGCTGCTCGTACAAACGGACACCACTGTCTATAGCCAGGTACTCATTCACACAGCTGAGTTAACTGGAGCAATGTAGAGAGAGAAAATGCCTAAGGTTCTAACACTGCAGCACAGGATTCGAACCTGGTGTAATTAAATTGAGACCACTAAGACTAAGTTGAACACTGTCAACAGCTTTAGCTACCCCGGGAGTTGCCTGACTTCAACATGCAGCATGGATAGAGATGTGGCAAATCGGCTCGCCAAGGCTGGTGCCTCCTTTGGCAGACTGTGGAAATGGGTAGACCTATAGAAGGAACGAGGCGGTGAACCCAAAACTGGCAGTCTATACAGAACTATAGTTCTGACCATCAATTGCTGGATGGCTGATAGACATGGACGTTGTACAGGAGACAACTGACAGTGATTTGACCAGGTCCACTTCCGCTGTCTGCGAAAGATCATGGCATATCTTGGACAGACCGGATCCCCAAAATTGAAGTTCTAAGCATCAAGTCATTTATCATGAAAGGCATTTTCGAGTGCTGCTCCACGGCTCTGGAACAATATCCCACTTGCCATGCGTGCCAGACTCCCTCAGGTCTCTCAAGAAGCAGCTGAAGACATTTCTGTTTAAAACAGCGTTTTCACTTTATAAAAACCATTTTTTTTATCCGAACATTTTTAATATGTACTATTTATCAACTATTATATATATATTTAAATAATATAATTAACTATTATTTATTTTTAATATCTACTACTTTTAATATATATTATTTATCAATTATTTTAATATCTATTATTTTTTTACATTGTAATATAATTAACTATTATTTATCAGTATGAGTATTTTAGTGTTATTTAGATTAATCTTATTTATTTATATTGACATTTTTTATTGATCTATGTATTTTACAACTACGTCTCTATTTTTTTTAGGTAATCTGTATATTCATGTAAAGTGTAATGCGCCTCTGAATGGTTTTATTGCTAGATATATGGCGTAGACAAATACTGTATTTATTTATTATGAAAGCTCACTCGCGACGGATTGATCGCGACTACAAAAGTTACTCTACTTTCCGAGCTGCATGGCATCTGGCGGCCCAGTCAGGCTGTACACAGATTCTCTGAAGGCATCACTGAGAACCTGGGGGCATCCCCGTCCTTGGCTGGGAATTTTTATTTGCCATTTTCAATATGCAATTACATTTCATGTTATATAGGAATGTGTTCTGGCGTTGAATCTCGTAGTGCCTATAAAATAAAATGTGATAAATAAATATATAAATACGATGTTCTGTAAAATGATATACTTTTTATTTTTATCTAACAAATAAACAATATATCTCAGATGTATATAAGTAATAGCTGCGTTTCCATGGGTAAAAGGCAGTCATGTTTACTGGACAACTTTTAAAAGGAATTACAAGCATTTGTATTAAACATTTTTTATTGAAGAATGCATGTGTCACATAATATTTGATTCGTCGTGTAGATTCGCGGAAAATACCTGTTTGATTCAGACAACCGCGACACGCCGCCAGACTTAACGACAATCGGAGCCTCGTCACTTGTATACAAGACATGATTGCCTAGTAAGAGTTTTGTTTTTATATTCGCGCTGAATATATTCGACACTGAGAGGCCACTAAGTCAAACATCATTCTGTGAAACTGGAACGTCCAGCCAGTCACGGATAAAACTTAATTTGGTGATAATATTAATTAGTAAAGTCTATAGAATTCTGTAGACTATATATGCTATATGAAATGTGACATATGGTTTTGCGCAACACTCTTGAATTCCATCGGAAGGGGCTATAGACTGCTTTGAAATTCTAGTTTTGTATAGAATTCTACAGAAAATCACTAGCATTCTCTAATTTCATGCTAAGGGTATATAAGACATTAATTTTTATAGAAGCATGGTTTCAATGAATGCGTTAATTTGAGCATGTTTCGCAGTCATACATTCGACAGTGCAGTCTGAAATTGTCGCCATTGCCGCCATGACACGGCACAAGGTCAGCCCGTGATAACCCAGGGAAGAAACGCATCAAACACGTGCACAAATTAAATAACATAGATGTGACCGCTTTAGAACGGGAAAGGAATACCCTTTTCCCCGATCGATACTAATGATTACCAGACGTTTTAATATAAAAGTGGTATGTACTATAGATGACCGGTCTGTTTGATGTTCCGTCCACTCAGCTGTACGTGCTCTAAACAAGTTATAACAGGTCATCACGAGAACATGATAGGACATATTCAAGACAATTTCTTCAGAAATTGCACTGATTTTCAGACACAGTTATCCTGTTACATACGAGTTAAGGCAAATGACCATTTACTAAACTGAATATGAGCCACTGCTATTTTCGGCGAAGCTTTTGAATTAAATTACCGATTTGACCGAGTTTAAAATATCGGCAGCACAGTCATTACGTGTGAACATGGTGTATGGACAGCCAACGTGGGATATTGCGAATAAACGCCTGACAATTCGTAATGTTTGATGTTGTGTCTGAGGACTGTTTGATGTCCAGGAAGGTAATAATGAGTTAATGACACTTAACGTTGTTTTCTGTCGTAGCAGAAAATATTATAGAAGAGAAAATGACGTTGTCAGTCACAGATCAAAGTACAATAAGAACATATCGGATACAGGAATTCCAATAATATAAAACATGAATATATATAATACTAAAGATGCACACAATAAATACACAAATTGTTTCATAATTCACAAGTATACTTATGATCAACATTGAGGCAAACCGAGGTGACAATTCATATGATTTGCTTAGAATTACACCTCGTATTACTAGCATGATTCTAGAAAATGTAACGTTATATTTACAATATTTCTAATCATGTCCATTGCCTTCTAGAAACACACACCGTGTTTATAACACGTGCCCAACCATTCAGAGACATCCAAATATATAACCTGCCTAATTTCAACTCTGCCTAGATGTCACCTTGACGTTTTCACCCATGTGACATTTTGTCGCAAAGGTTACTCTACCACTTCAGGCTCGACTCATTAAACTTGCACTTCGGAATCTCAACAGAGTACGTCTGCTCCGTGGTTACATATAGTATCAAAATAATGTCAACTTCTACGTTCATGTAAACGGAATCAATACATGTTAACATAATAACGTGTATAGTGGTACATGCCAAATTTGGTTGAAACGATTTTCCTAGAATACTCCCCTGAAATTACTTGTAGCAGGTAAACGAACATAACGTATTTGGAATAGTGCTTTCTGTTGGTATTATACACGTGAACATTATAAATAACACCCGTCCTACTAGGTACTTAAATAACCGGTTATTCCCTCGCTGGATCCTCTGCTGCGTCCTTCATTTCTGCCCCTTCCGTCTCAGCCTTGACCTCTTCCGTCTCAGCCTTGACCTCTTCCGTCTCACCCTTGACCTCTTCCGTCTCACCCTTGACTTCACCCTCTGTCTCAGCCTTGACCTCCGTCTCGCCCTCTGCTTGTTCCGTGTTGTCGCCTGCCTTTTCCGCCATACTCTTGCGAACTTTGAAGCCCTTGTAACTTGCCTGGATCTTCTCTGCTGCCTTCTCCACCTCTGGGTCAGTCAGGTCGATGTCTATCTCTTCCGCCTCTGGTTTCTTTACCGCCTCCGCATCGTCCTTGGCATCACCCTCTTTCTCAGCCTCCGCATCGCCCGCCGTTTCCCCCTCCGCTGCGATCTTCGACTCCTTCCTGCTCTTGAAACCCTTGTAGCTCGCCTGGATCTTTACAGCAGCAGCCTCGACGTTCGGGTCATTGAGGTCAATGTCAATTTCTTCCTCCACCTTTGCTTCTCCCTCTTTCGCCTCCTCCTCCTTCGTGCCTCCCTCTTCTTTCGCCCCCTCTGCACTGTCGGCTGCGGCGTGTGATTCTCTTCGCGCCTTGAAACTCTTGAAACTCGTTTGTATTTTCACCGCCGCCGCTTCGACATCCGGGTCAGTGAGATCAATGTCGATCTCATCCGCTTTCTCATCCTTAGCTTCTGATGCGTCCTTCCCCTCTGCGTCTCCCTGGCCCTCTTCCCCAGCTCCCTCCTGTCTTCCTTCCTTTTCGTGCTGTCGGAAAATGAACACACACACATGTTAACAGAAGACAGCCTGGACACAATTCCTGTGTCATGGAGACAGTTTCATTAACAGCTTTTAATAGCTGGATTTTGCTCTTTCATACCGATTTCACTCCTTAGCCCTGATGGTGTACACTGTCACTAATGGGATGCGACAACGTGACACCACCGGCGTGTGTCACAGACATAATGTCCTCGGTGAACTGGCAGTGCCCTTTTACATTTTGGAAGGTTCTTAAATCGAACAATGGATTCAGTGTAGTGGTGGATTTTCCTTACGAGGCGAGCTCTTTATCGTATTGAAATGGTACCTATTTATAAGGACTTCACAATTTAGTTACTCTGCTTATGACTCTTTTACAAATGTTGATGTTATTATAACAACGTCTAGGCATAGCAAAATTACTCTAAATTTCAGACAGAGAAAGAGAGAGAGATGATGGGAGCTTATTACTATTATTAATGTGTTCATACATAGCTGTAGAGTGTGACTTGCTAAACATATTGATCAGGAGATGTTCCATCAGTCATCAGCTACATAATATGTATTTGACAGATGATTATTTACTACAATGATGCCAGTGATGCCTCCTTATAAATGATTCAATGCTGAAATAAAACATTCTTGATAACCTTCAACTGCCAATATATCGGCTGCTGCTGATGGTACATGCAAATGTAGCACAGTTGTTAGTAATATCTCCTGCACTGTAGACCAAAGCACTTCGTTAATCAAGCACATGAGAATTCGGAGAATCACTGTTTGACATAGTGAAATCCATAATGAAATAATTAATAAACACTGTGACAACTCATGCCTGGATAATTTCTGGCAAATGAGGCCTAAATGAAAACATGCATTGTTGTGAACGCCAGTACAAGAGAGTTCTGACGACTATATGCAAAGCAAATGGTAAACAGAAAGCACATGCAGAGAAGTGCCACTGAGTATATGGTACAACTGGCACTGTGAGTATAAGGCTAGCACTGCAAGTCTATATTGGTAAATATGACACACTGAGCATTATGGTAAATGCAGCACTATGTGTAACCTACAAGTTAAAACATATGACGCATACACATGGATTTCAGGGCAAAATCGGTTAATAGCAACATTAAAGAACGTGCTATACAAATACAATTTTGAATCTAGTTATCGGATGATAAGATTTTATATTCTTAAGATATTCCAACATCATGTACACATTTTTATTTATTCGCTAAGGATGAACTCAGTAGTGATTTTTATCAAAACTTTATAAATTGTGATTTTCCCTGAAGTCCTTTGTATGATATCTTCAGTACTACTGTAAAAGAAGGAATTAATTTGTACAGATACACAGGCAGCATAGGTAATGGCAGCAATGTCCACATGCATTCTTAACTAGCCGTGATGGTTTGCAATGTCCAAATTCTAGTCATGCAATGCCTGTATAGAGGTAGTGACCCAGCACCTCTTAACATTATCACAAACAGAATCAACCACTCAGTTGAATTAAAATGGCTGGGACAAAATTGTTGGGTATTCACAAATTCAAGATGTGGCAGAGCATGTAACAGAATTAAATTACCACCAAAGTACTTCTACTAAGTTCTCCTTACAGATGGCTACTATGAATAAGTAGATAAACTTACAAGTCACAATGACTAAGAGAGTAAATTTATGTTGTCAACAAAACAAAACCAGGTTGTAAATTACACTTGTTCAAAATGTACAAAGTTTCAGATATTTTGTTAATTAAGCTTAAAAATAACTCGACTACAATTTGCCAAATTTAATTCACCCGAATGCATCCAGACTGATTCTACATTTGCGACAAAGTTCAAGTCCATGGTAGTTCAGGTAATCCCAAAGCGGGGGTGAAAATGTTGCCAGTAGGTTGATCCATACAGGGTCAGTGGTTGCTTCCTACAAGAGTAGCTGGAAAGGTCATCTACAAGCCACATGCACGACATAAGACAAGGTGAAATAAATCAAAGAACAAGCAAAAAGGCTATGAAGTTGCAGCTAGATTCTGAACTGGCACAGCTGTTCATCCAGAAGGTAAATAAGACATGAAACAGAAACTACAGGTAAGTAAGCATGAAAACACAGTTGTCATATGCTACATAACCATGACCCTGGCTTCGAGGTTCATGCAGAGGTTACCTGTAACTCCTTCCGCTTCATGTAACCTTTGAACCCTGCCTGTATTTTAGTGGCGGCCTTTTCCACTTCTGGGTCATTCAGGTCAATATCAACGACTTCTTCTTCTGCATTCGTTGGTTCTTCCTGTTTTGTCTGCAATATTTATTATTAAATTTTCTCATTTGCAGCAACGTTCCCATCTGAGTGGAAAATCACAGATACTGAAATCACAATCAAATCCACCTGAAAAGTATAAGTGACTATCAATGATAGATATACTTAGCTATACTACCATAATACTATCACGGCAGTCATTCAATGTATCCATTGGTCAGAGTTGAAGTCCACAGCTTCCTAATGGCGATCTGGCAGTATTTGTGAGAATTGATAATGAAAGCCCACATTATGACAATTCGCATTTTAAGCAATTTAATTCTTATATGTAAAGAATGCAGATATCTGAAATGCAGTAGCACTAAGTTAATGACTATCTATACAAAACTTGTTATAAACACATTACAACTATACAGTTGTATGGCATATATTAAAATAACTTTGGAACATGTAAGAGAGAACTAGAATGAAACTCATAATATCAGATAGATCAGTTTGTAAACATGTTATATTTTGTCAAATGGAAAAGTCTAAATCTTACTGCTGTTTGTAACACACATGAAATATACAATCAGGGGCAATTTACCCTTTGATATCATGACTTAGTTTCCGAACACTTAGAAATGTCAGACATATTTTTGACAACAAATCTGCTGGACAATTGGTTGGCCAGTAGGTTATATCATAATAATATGTGTAACATAATTTATTTGTAAAACTATTCTAATGTTTAATAGTGCCACTGTTGTGCTATAATGGAAATATTGTTTCTATTTTGGGCAGCAAACCCGTTGTATGTTATTTTACGTTTTTATACATATTATAATTATAGATGTTTTCAGTCATCTGAGGGACTTTACAAAGATGACACGAGAAATCATCATAAAGTGAACAGCTCCATGAAAGCACATTGTAGGTCTACTTCTGTCAACAAATTCAACATACAGCTAGGCTAGGGTACAGCAAGTTACACGCACTGCTGAACGTAGTGCAAAACTGAACTCACAATTACATTTACTCTGGTAAGCGGTGAGTATTTCTACCACATGAATGATGACACTATTGGGATACATTGCAGGCACAATTAAATGTTGATGTGTACATTATGTGGCTGTTGTAGATGGCAATGGCTGAAAACAAATTGTATAAATGCTACAAGTTGTACAATCTCCAGATCAGCTAAACATGCTCTAGATCAGCTCTACATGGTCTACTTGTACAAGTGTACATGCTCTACAGCAGCTCTATGTGGTCTACTTATAAAGTAAGTACTTGTTCTAGATAAGCTCAAATAGTCTACTTGTACAAGTTGTACATGCTCTAGAGCAGCTATACATAGTCTAGTTGTCCATGCTCTACAGCAGCTCTACAAAGTGTAGTTCTACTTGGCTTAGAGCAGTTCTACATAGTTTAGTTGTACGTGCTCTATCAGCTCTACATGATCTAGTTGTACACGTTCTACACGGTTTAGTTGTACTTGCTCTAGATCAACTCTACATGGTCTAGTTGTACTTGGTCTAAAGCAAGTCTATACAGTATAGTTGTACTTGCTCTAGAACAGGTCTACATAGTCTAGTAGTTGTACATGCTCTAGAGCAGTTTTACATAGTCTAGTTGTACATGCTCTAGAGCAAGTCTACATAGTCTAGTTGTACTTGATCTAGAGCAAGTCTACATGGTCTAGTTGTACATGCTCTAGAACAGGTCTACATAGTCTAGTTGTACATGCTCTAGAACAGGTCTACATAGTCTCGTTGTACTTGGTATAGAGCAAGTCTACATAGTCTAGTTGTACTTGATCTAGAGCAAGTCTACATAGTCTAGTTGTACTTGATCTAGAGCAAGTCTACATAGTCTAGTTGTACTTGATCTAGAGCAAGTCTACGTAGTCTAGTTGTGCATGCTCTAGAACAGGTCTACATAGTCTAGTTGTGCATGCTCTAGAGCAAGTCTACATAGTCTAGTTGTACATGCTCTAGAGCAAGTCTACATAGTCTAGTTGTACTTGATCTAGAGCAAGTCTACATAGTCTAGTTGTACGTGCTCTAGAGCAGTTCTACATGGTCTAGTTGTACATGCTCTAGAGCAACTCTACATAGTCTAGTTGTAAATGCTCTAGAGCAGCTCTACATGGTCTAGTTGTACATGCTCTAGAACAGGTCTACATAGTCTAGTTGTGCATGCTCTAGAGCAAGTCTACAGAGTCTAGTTGTGCATGCTCTAGAACAGGTCTACATAGTCTAGTTGTGCATGCTCTAGAGCAAGTCTACATAGTCTAGTTGTACTTGGTCTAGAGCAAGTCTACATAGTCTAGTTGTACATGCTCTAGAGCAAGTCTACATAGTCTAGTTGTAAATGCTCTAGAGCAGCTCTACATGGTCTAGTTGTACATGCTCTAGAACAGGTCTACATAGTCTAGTTGTGCATGCTCTAGAGCAAGTCTACAGAGTCTAGTTGTGCATGCTCTAGAACAGGTCTACATAGTCTAGTTGTGCATGCTCTAGAGCAAGTCTACATAGTCTAGTTGTACTTGATCTAGAGCAAGTCTACATAGTCTAGTTGTGCATGCTCTAGAGCAAGTCTACATAGTCTAGTTGTAAATGCTCTAGAGCAGCTCTACATGGTCTAGTTGTACATGCTCTAGAACAGGTCTACATAGTCTAGTTGTGCATGCTCTAGAGCAAGTCTACAGAGTCTAGTTGTGCATGCTCTAGAACAGGTCTACATAGTCTAGTTGTGCATGCTCTAGAGCAAGTCTACATAGTCTAGTTGTACATGCTCTAGAGCAAGTCTACATAGTCTAGTTGTACTTGATCTAGAGCAAGTCTACATAGTCTAGTTGTACGTGCTCTAGAGCAGTTCTACATGGTCTAGTTGTACATGCTCTAGAGCAACTCTACATAGTCTAGTTGTAAATGCTCTAGAGCAGCTCTACATGGTCTAGTTGTACATGCTCTAGAACAGGTCTACATAGTCTAGTTGTGCATGCTCTAGAGCAAGTCTACAGAGTCTAGTTGTGCATGCTCTAGAGCAAGTCTACATAGTCTAGTTGTGCATGCTCTAGAACAGGTCTACATAGTCTAGTTGTACTTGATCTAGAGCAAGTCTACATAGTCTAGTTGTTCCTGCTCTAGAGCAAGTCTACATGGTCTAGTTGTTCCTGCTCTAGAATAACTCTACATGGTCTAGTTGCACTTGGTCTAGAGCAGCTCTACATAGTCAAGTTGTACTTGGTCTAGAGCAACTCTACATGGTCTAGTTGTACTTGGTCTAGAGCAACTCTACATAGTCTAGTTGTACTTGGTCTAGAGCAACTCTACATAGTCTAGTTGTACTTGGTCTAGAGCAACTCTACATGGTCTAGTTGTACTTGCTCTAGAGCAACTCTACATGGTCTAGTTGTACATGCTCTAGAGCAACTCTACATGGTCTAGTTGTACATGCTCTAGAGCAACTCTACATGGTCTAGTTGTACTTGCTCTAGAGCAACTCTACATGGTCTAGTTGTACATGCTCTAGAGCAACTCTACATAGTCTAGTTGTACTTGCTCTAGAGCAACTCTACATGGTCTAGTTGTACTTGGTCTAGAGCAACTCTACATGGTCTAGTTGTACATGCTCTAGAGCAGGTCTACATAGTCTAGTTGTACTTGGTCTAGAGCAACTCTACATGGTCTAGTTGTACTTGATCTAGAGCAAGTCTACATGGTCTAGTACTTGGTCTAGAGCAGCTCTACAAAGTCTAGTTGTACTTGGTCTAGAGCAACTCTACACGACCGACCCATTAGTTGTAGCATGCTCCAGGTCAGTTGTAGCCACAACATTGAAAGCAGTTCTTAGACTAACACATACCGTTTCAGCTTTTAACTGCTTTCTTGCTTGGAAACCTCTGAACCCAGCCTGTATCTTATTGGCTGCCTTTTCTACTTCCGGGTCATTCAGGTCAATGTCGACCTCTTCCTCCTCTGCTTCGACCTTATCTTTGGTGGCACTCGACTGTACACGTATTGAAACAATCTCAGTTTTGTGCATGGTACACATTTTGCAGTTTCTCTCCCATGCGATGTTTCAATCTTAGCATTACAAAGATTGGTAAACTCCATAAAATACATATTTGTTTTGACACACAACTGGATCCAGGTTTACTACACAATTAATGCAGGTATGTGTGTCTGCAAGCATGCATACTTGGGTTTGTGTATTTGTGTGGGTGAATGTGTGTCAGGCATGTGTGTGTATGTGCATGCATGTATTTGTGTACTCGTGTGTGTGTGTGTGTGTGTGTGTGTGTGTGTGTGTGTGTGTGTGTGTGTGTGTGTGTGTGTGTGTGTGTGTGTGTATTTCCTGCATAATGACTACTAGATAATTAACGTAAACCAGTTTACAGAATGGAATAAGTACATTTATTACAGCTTTCATAATGAACAAGTTGGGAGAAACAGAAAGATAAATCACACACATGTGGTGACACACTGTGCGTGGAACCATGATTTGAAACTAGATAACATCTACAGCCATGTTTAATTACTTGACTGTCTATTGCAAAGAATAATAAACTGAATACATGCAGAAAGTAATCACATAATCATCACAACACTACGAAATGCAATGCTAATCAAATCATGTCAGAACACAAGGAATTTGTGAGCTCACATACAGTTTCACCAGTTACCAGTTGAATGTTCTCGTGCCTTGTGAACAGTATCTACAATCGATCTGTCTGTTATCCAAGACTTGTATTCATAAATATTATAACCTGATTGTACATGTATGCTGCTTGCAGACTCTTACTACACTTCACCATACAAACAGTCTCCCTTAACGCAAGGGTCAGAGAGACAGTCTCTTCTGTACTGTACATATGTCCACTTCCTGCTAGCCACACACAGCTCTACTCTGTACACTACACTGCCCTTCTGTCCTGAGTTTGTGCGAATAACCAGTCGTCCATCACATGTTACTGTTTAAATGCAGCAAAAAAAGTTCACCTGTAATACTATGTATGACACTGTGAATTGTGTTAACTTCACCTGTAAGCTGTAACGTAGCAAGTGACAACATTGCCACTTAACTTGGGTCTGGCGACCACTGCTTGTTGTGTTGTGAGCCGTTTCTGATTGCTCAGTGTCACAAGTCCCCACCACGCTGTATGAGACAGGGTGGTGGTTTGAACCAGCACAAGACGACTTTTGAAACTGCGGAACTATTTACAAAAGCACCAGTATTGCTGTGAGTCTAGGTTCATTTACTGTCAGTCTCTACGAGATATATTCCCCATAAATGTCTTGAGCTCTAAGAATTCACTGGTTCTCAATTGGTGCAGGTTATTCCTGAAGCCAACTATGTCATCAGCATTTTTCTGTAATCGTCAGTCTTATCCGTATGTCTGTCATTGTGCCACAGAACAGAAAGTGAAAATCCTTTGAGAAGTGAAAGCAGAAGCCATGCTCTATGCCTGCAACAAAGCACCAATGTAAGTGGAACAAGAACGGGTGAAAATTAGCATCCGGAGTAAGATGAAGTGAATGTAAGTGATGTTAAAACAGTGACAGAAAAATAACAAAAGTGAAAGTAGACAGTGACTGTTAGATATGCAATGGATTAAATAAATTCAAAAGTTTGAATTCAGAAAGGAGGAGGCTGTGAACAGTATTGGAGTCATCAGGAAAGCCACCCCCACGAATGTAAGGAAGAAAAGAAAGTGAAACTGAAAGTGGAATGTAGTTGGTGAAACAACATGAGTTGATGGTCACGTGTATAATCTCGTACGATCTGGGAACAGTTCACATGTTTGACCTAATGCATGATAAACTCATCATTGATACAGCTAGGTAACTCTGCAAGTATAACGTTGGTTTATAGCAACATAGTCACATTGCAGAAACGGCAAGGTTACACCAGTTTCCCAAATTAAACAGCAATGTTTTGCTACTTGTGACAGTGATGACTTTGCAACCCTTAAAGGTTTCTGTTAGCAAAACAGATGGATAAATGTCCTATACTTTATCCTGTCTGCTCCTTTCCTCCCCTTCCTCTCCCTCTCTCCCTCCCTCTGCCTCTCTCCACATAACAATGAAACAGTTAATTAATATTGTCATTGCTTGCCCCATTTCCCTCTTATCCTAGACATACCACTTCTCCTCCGTCCCTGGGTTCCTGGGGGGTGACATCAGCAGACCCCTCTCCCAACTCCTCCTGTCACATGTCACAATCACAGCTGTACACACCTCACACAAGCTCATGTCATTTGTCTCAGGAATAATGCCCAGAGCAGTGCTACACCACTTTTAAGTACCTACAGACCTTCTCCTTCATAAGCAACATTGTATTTCAGATCTACCACTTACACAGCAAACACTAGGCAGGTCACTGACCGAGAATCACTTTAAAGATCACGCCAGATCACGTAAAAGATTACATAATTCACTTTAAAAACACCACACCGGATCACATAACATGATCACTGTCACTCGAAAGATCATACTACTTTTAGAGATAATTTTACCATAAGAAATTAAATCACTTAATACTACTGACACGTAAAAAGATTACAAGCAGATCGCTGCAATAGTCATCAGTAATCTAGTAAGTCATCATTTGCCTGTTGTTCTACTAACATGTTCTATTTAAGTCTTCCATCACTGTCCATTTGACAATGCAAGAAATAAAACAATTTCTGACTACCCCCATGGTAGGTGCAACTGTGTGTATTGTTGTGAAGAAAGTATTCACTGTTTGACATCAAGACATGTTCAGCTTCTGGCTGTATCAAAAATTGGATAATAGATAACTGTTTGCCCTTGACCTTAATATAGACACCCTTGACCTCCTTAACTTAAATGCCCTTGACCTCCTTAACCTAGACCTACCACTGGTTCTTGCTGTAGCTCAGTCTCCTCCACCTCGTTCACCTGGACATGAAAGGCCACTACAAGTTGACTGACCACTGTATCAAATTAAGGCCACACAATCTGGCCGAAATGCTTTTTTAAATAAAAATAGTCAACAGTTATCTCTACCGTGATGTAATCACGTTGTATGTTTACTCTCAGTCAAGTTCACTTTTTTAACATTAAGGTAAGTTAAAATTACTTTTATGGGAAATGTATGCTAATATCAAGTAATTGATCACATTCTTCAATAACTGAGGGCTATTTTCTCAAAACCATACTATGACATTTGGCATATAGAAAAATATGGAACATCTTTGCTAGCAAACTAAAGTTCAAAATGTCACCCTCAAAATGTCACCTAAAGTTCAAAATGTCACCTTCAACAGACTGTTCTTTGCACAACTGGCAGATTTATTAAGAAAACATTACATTCTGAAAGTGTACTCGTAAACTTTATGGATTTTCTAGCAAAACATCTACTGCAAATAGATTTGCATTACTCAATACACATTTGTCCAATAACAAATGATAATATTTATTAATTTGACAAAAGGTGACCCTTTTATCTTGTAAGAGAGGGTCCAGCAGAACATAATTCAATTTGGACTTGATATGACACCCTATAACTTTGGCAGAAAAGATGCACCCACAAAATAACCCTATTTACCTTATGTACTTAACTCTAAAGTGGACTTAACTCTAAAGTACCTTGCTCGATTGTCTCATCTCTTTCCGGACCTTATAACCTTTGAACCCTGCCTGTATCTTAGAGGCTGCTTTATGAACCTCAAGGTCATCTAGGTCAATACCAACGTCCTCGCTTGGCAGCTCGGCCTGTGCAATACACATTAATGTATATATTTCCTGGATTTCAACCTTCTTAAATGTTCATGGTAGTCTAGACAACACAGCAGTGCTCAGTGCTCACACACATGAATTGCATGAAACTATCCTGCATTCCTGAATGCAGACATCATCAAAAGTGGAAAAAATTTGCGCTAATAGACCTCACTGTCTCCTTCATTCCCAATGAATTCCTGGGCTATATATATATCTTAATCTAACCATATCACCTGTTTTTCCTGGGATAACTGGGGTGCATATATATATATATATATCTTAACCTAAATCTACCTGTTCTCACTGAGGTATGTATATATATTTTAACCTAAACCTCCCACGTGATGTTCTTGGGGTCACTGGGGTATATATATCTTAATGTAAACCTCCCACCTGCTCTTTCTGGGATCACTGGGGTATATATATATATATCTCTCTCTTAACCTATTCCTTCCACCTGTTCCTCCTGGGGGGCACTGGGGGCAGTATCGTCTGCCTCCACCACTATGGGTTCCTGGACATGTACGAAGTATCTCGTTAAATTAAGTTACACAAAAATTATATCAATTATAAGCAGATTTACATATGGAGTTTCTTCCGCTGTGCTGTGTTGTGATGGAGACTAGAATGAGATCATTGTGTGTTCTCAGTATTATGCCCTGACGTTGTGAAACATGATATCTTTGTAACATAATAATGCCTGTGAAATTTTATTTTGTTGTAGTTTATTCGTCCTTGTGTTTGTTACCGAATTCCTTATTGTTGAGACTGTATGTGTGGCGAGGTATGTGTATGTGGGGGGAGGGGGGAGGGGGGAGGTGAGGGTTGGGATGGACATAAAGTAAAAGGGAGGGGTTAAAGGAGGGTAGGTGTGTAGGGAGATGGTGTGTAACTACTGCTCTCAGATATATTAGTTTTTCTATAAGACACACAAATAAACTAATATTATCCATGTCCAATGAACTGCCATACAAGGCTTAAGCAGAACCAACAACAAACAACTGACCTATCCACAGCGCCCACTCCTAGCACATGAAACATGGCCTGTTAGTTGCATATAATTTCACAAGCGCAGGATAAATTCAACCCATATCCTAACAATAACACTACGCCTATTACAGTCACATTTAAGGAACACTGTAAGACACAGTCACATTGATTGCCCTTAACCTAGACCTACCACAGACTGTTGCTGGGCCTCATTGGAGGGCAAGTCGACCTCCTCCACCATGGCTCCCTGAACACGACACAAGACTCACTACAGTTGGTCGCAGTATCACATCAAACTTACTTTCAAAGAAATTTTAGTAATGAAAATTACCAACGAAGGAAAACAATACTAAATAATGTACATAATTACCATTCAAGAAACTTGTTTCTGCAACGTGTATATTTCGAACATATCCCTATTGTACAATGCACACAGATCCCATGAACAGGTTTCTTGAGAGGTAATTGTGTAACCAATAACCAAGAAACCAGATCATATTGATCCGCTCTGTGAAAACATTACTAAATATTGTTCATGACGACTAATTTTACTGAATAGATTTCTTTTGATAAATACGATACATACAATAAATACTAGCATTCGTGTAGTATGGACGTTTGCCTAATAATAAAATGTTTCATCAGTATATCCAATATCCTGACAGGATAACCTCATCACACACATGTCAATCTCCACCAGCAGTATACTCATATAACATCAATACATCTAATAAAATCTTTGTAAGATTTATTGATAAATCACCAGAATGGCACTCAATGAGTGCATTACCACCACAGTACCAAAATCCTGCAAAGTAAGGTCCTTGTTCATCACCTAATAACTCTTTCTCTCTCACGCTCTCTCTCTCTTCTCACGCGCTCTCTCTCTCATGCTCTCTCTCTCCCTCTCTCCCTCTCTCCCTCTCTCCCTCTCTCCCTCTCTCTCTCTCTCTCTCTCTCTCTCTCTCTCTCTCTCGCTGACTCTTCCTTCCAAATAGCAGAATAAATATCTTGAAGGTTTACTTGAAGTTTACTTAATTAAGTTGCTTCCTATATACCTAATCACCTATTGCATTGCTCACAATAGCTTACATGAAAAATTTTCTAAATTGAAAGATGCATATAGGTAGAAGGTTCACCCCACAGGTAAATTTAAGATTTCACCCGACATGTAGAGACTGCACTCCACTGGGAATGTTATGGCTGGCTATGACATATATATATATATATATATATATATATATATATATATATGTACTCTCAGCTCCATTACATTTCTATCCTTGTAAAGATGCTAATTGTTAACCAATTTTAAGGATCTCTGACTTTACAAATTTTCCCATGTCCACTATTGATTTAATGATATACTGCAACTATTTATAAATAAACCAACACAAGTCAAAGGTCTGGTCTTCAAAACATCCTAATATGAAATCCTACCCTACGAAGGTGTCTTGTTTGACAGCAGGCAGTCAGGGAAAACATTTGACAAACTGACAACAAAAGGCACAGTGGGCTTGGAACATTTCCGCAGCTGCTTGACCACATGACTCTTGTTAATATTGCCGACCTTTAACCCAATGACCTCTTAACCTAAACCTACCACAGGTCCTTCCTGCGGTACAGAGGGAGCGAGATCATCCGCCTCCTCTACCACAGGGCCCTGACCATGAGGGTCACTGAGGTCAACCTCAGTACCCTCCTTAATGCCCTCTGCCTTGGACGGCTTGGCCTGTACATACACATTGATGCACTTGTAGCACTTTCCTAGCATCAATACCTCAGAGGGCTTTGTGCTTCTATTTCTGTATCAATATCTCAGGTGTGCTCCTGTCCACTTGGTCTTGATTGTTATTGATGTCCCTAAATGACAGTGGTTCTACCTGTCTCACTGACATGGGTATTGGGTGTCCTTCACCATGCTGACTGGACAGACCCATCCTTGACACACAGCCACATAGTCCATCTCACAAACCAATGAAGCATTCTACAACGTAGCTTGATGTGAGTCAACTTATGGTCGGGGGGTCCAGCCCACCCACCCATCCAACTCACCCACCCACCACGCTTATCACTCATCTAATTAATGTCGCTTTGTTGCATAACATATATCAATATGTAGTTATTCATGACTTCAGCATAATTATAGTATATATTTCAGTCACTGTGGATGGATAAATATCAGCAGCAGCACAATCTACTGGGTAGAACCGTTTTCCCCTTGACCCGAGCCTAATTGACCCAAGCTACTGGAGGTTACACTACTTCTCTTCCCCACCACGAGGCCCTGGACACTAGCTGTCAAATACAAAGACATACTCCGGAATGTCAAGATCATCAAAAGTGGAACAGTCAGTTTGCAATAACGGCTCCGTTGCTACATGTCGCCCACTTCTGCGACCATGTTAACTTGAGTATTCTACCATTTCTTGTATTCCTTGTGAAACCTTGTTCAGAACAGTTCCTCATTGGAAGTACGCTAATTTTAATAAATGTGTCTTGAGGAGAGTCTTGAATTTTGCTAAAGTATCTGACTGACAAATGTTTTCAGGCAAACTGTGCCAAAGTGCTGGTCCACACACAGAGAAAGGCCCCCCTGCCGTAGCCCTCTAGATTAAAAAGATGTTATACCCATGTCTATAACTGTGTAGATTGGCTACAATTGCATTCATCAAAGCCGTGTCTACACGTGCCACTCCAATAAATAAATGTTGCAGAACACGAACACACACACACACACACACACACCACACCACACCACACCACACCACACCACACCACACCACACCACACCACACCACACCACACCACACCACACCACACACACCACACACACCACACCACACATACACCACACCACACACATGCGTGCATGCACACGTGCGCGCACGCGTGCACACATCATTTCAACTACTCGCGAATCACTCAGTCACGCCGCAACTGCTACACAAAATCGAGAATTCTTAAATAACAAAATCACTGGATGTGATCCCATCTCTGTGTATTGCTGGATCCCACCAGTTGAGTGAGGTGAGGCACTGGTGATTGAACTAAATTCCATCCAAGTCTCAAAAACAAAGCAACATGATTCAAACACAATTAATTGATTCCAACCAACAATATGTCATAACCCAGGCCAAACTCACCACTCACTACTTAGAACAACCATGTGAACACACACGAACACGTTTCTGCGATCAAACAACCAATAAACTAAATTAATGTTTTACGTTCAGCAGAATCAGTCTTAAACACGACATACCCACCTCCTTCAGTTTTTTCCGGGCCTGGAAACCCTTGAACGATGCCTGTATTTTAGTGGCTGCCTTTTCAACCTCGGCATCATTGAGGTCTATATCAACAACTGCCTCCTCTTCCTTAGCCTGGCTCTGTACATACAGACTGACATAACTCTTCCCTACACCTGAAGTCTTCAGACATGGTCAATACACTGCATATATCCCAGACTAAACAGCTGCATGTCAAACTGCATTCAAGTATACCTAAAATGTGACAGCACGGTTCTGGATTCTGTATACCAACATCATAGAAAGTGGAACAGTTTGCAATAATCTAATACCCCCTTCACTATCAATGAAATGCACTATAGTCAAATTCTAAAAAAACCAACTACAATTGTTTAACTTACCAATATATAAACCACCCATAGAACAATAAACTTTATTCTGAAGCAGTGCAGAGCTGACAAATATTTGTAAGTTGTTAGGCAAATTGCATTTTCACAGTATAACTTGTGTAAAAGTCATTTTATTTATGGAAGCTTAATTCTAACATTCAGAGATAAACCAAGTGAGTAGATTCTACACTTAAAACTTGCAAAAGTGTTAAATTATCGTGATCACGCCAAAAGTGAAAGGGAGAATAGAAAAGACTTGACTGGATGATAAAGAAAAAATATGGGTGGAATAAACATATTTGTTTAAATCAGGCACAACTTCAGGATAAATCATAATGAAAATAATAAAATATATCTAACACTGCAGTCTCTGCTTTCAATACAATTTAATATTACTCTTGGCAATGTTTTTAAAAAGCACAGCAATTTTTTATTTCCTATTAACTATATCAGCAGTAGTCCATTTCCGGAGCATTAAGGTGATGAACATCGCATTTACAATTATACAGACACAGAGACATGCATGGTGACAAATGATGGCTTCACTTATGGGAGGTAGATATATCAACAATGAGTTTTCCTCCCCTTAGCCCATTTCCCTCTTATCCTAGACCTACCGCTTCTCCTTCATGCTCCAGAGCAATAATATCCCATGGTTCCTCAGGTCCTGGGACCTAGACAAGTAAGGAAGCTAGCTGTTACACTAACTGTTACACTAACTGTTACACTAACTGTTACACTAGCTCTTATACTAGCTGCTCTAAACACACATATCTTGCATAAAAATACCTTAATTAAAATCAGTAATCATTGAACGGCAATAGTCATGCGGATCTTAACCGAGATATACTGCCTTTTTCTCACAGATGTGTACTTTTCTTGCTTTCTTAGTATCTTAACGACGGCTTTCTGGGTCACTGAGGTCAATACCAATTTCCTTTTCAGCTTTGGGCTGAACAATACAGCATAGATTGTGCAAAAGGAAGGCACAAATAATTATATTAAGTTTTAAGCATCCAACGCATTAGGCAAACTGTAAATATGCAGAATAAAAAATATTAACCATGTAGCAGAATTATACAAATGTACATAATATTATTTTGTATAACTTAAGCATGAGCTGCACTGCAGTCAGAAATGTGCCAACTAAAATGGTTTTCAATCAGGTGAAATTTATATAACTGATCTCCAATAATATATACAACTATGTGATGATGCTACAATCCAGTCTCAATGATGCAGTAATAATAACTCGCATATAACATATCATGTGTCCAGTTTCCTCCTCAGGTTCATTGATGATATTGCAATAAATCATACATCTTGTGTTCAGTGTCCATCGCAAATTATCCGAGGTAGGTGGAATGTTTCATCTTTATGATCTTAAGAGAATGGGGGTCACAACTATGTCACTGTCACTGTCACTGTCACTGTCACTGTCACTGTCACTGTCACTGTCACTGTCACTGTCACTGTCACTGTCACTGTCACTGTCACTTTGATGTCATCAGTCTACACAACAATTTACTATCAAATAAATCTAACTGAAATTAACAACAACATGTTTGGCAACGATATACAAAACATTTAGGCTGTTTTAATATTAAACCACCTGTAAACATTTATATTAATTTAAGACATTTGATTAATAAAAAGTGTATGTCCTTTTCCTTTTAATACACAACAGAATATACACAATAGTGGACACAGCCTAGAGAGCTACGAGAAGAATTATAATTTATCAACCTGATAGCCCGTTACGTTAGGCTCTGCTGTTTATTTGCTGTTTTGATAAATTAACTGTCAAAGTAAATTACCCGGGTTGATAAATGAAATGTAATCATGGCAAAAATGTGCCTCTAATGTTAATCAACTACATAAATTTTGGTAAGCTAATGTCTTCCTTGCCATACATAATTTATAATAATTTGCATGCACAAAAGAGAGCATTCTGTTTTATATCTTAAATGGTACAACAGTACAGAGTATTTAATGAGGGGATGTATATATGGTATATATATATATATATATACACAAAATGTATATAATTATATATATATATATATATATACACACACATATCAGAAGTATCTAACAGCGATAAAGTAAAATATCACCATGTGGGTATGATTAAAATAAACTGGTTTAACAGTTAATATTTCACAACAAAGAAATAATTCAAATATTACAAAATAAAAAAAAATACGCAACAAAATTATAAATATTTCACATTTTAGTTGATTCTCCTCATGCAAAAATACATAGGTAGATTTTACTAATGCGACTGAGGCAAGAATAAACAAACAGGATCGAGACACTGAATTTAAATATTTATACTGTATAACACATTTAATGTAGTGATAATTATTGACACAGAGAAATATCTACAACAAGACCCTGTCATGCATTTAGATTCATGCACATGTCAACACTCAAGCAGTCAATGTGCAGAATGTAGGGCAGAAATTAACTATAATCTACAACATATCTGAACAGAAGAAACCGACTTAATCATGTGACTGAATAAACCTTAGCACTATTGATAGCTGGTGGCTTAAATGTGCATATTAGGACCAAATTAACAACTACCGGTATGATGAGATGCGCATATGTGTGTGTGTGTGCGTGCGTGCGTGCGTGTGTGCGCAAGTGGGAATGTATGCAACAATTTACTATTTCCTTGTGATTTTAATATTCAGACTATAACTTTGGTAACACGTGAGAGCAGTGTTTGCGTATCACTGTAACCAGCTGACTGAACTGGTTTTGTATTTGATGTCATCAGAAACTTCAAAACAGATACACAAGGAGACTCCTGCAGCAGGGACTCTTTAGCCCATTTCCCCTGGGCCTACACCTACTACCACTCCCTGCTCCTGGGGCTCAGGAGGGGCAATATCCCCCTGCTCCCTGCTTTCTGCCCCCTGGACATGTAAGGACGCCAGCCATACACATACAAGATCTTTGCATAACACCTCAAGTAAAATCAAAATTATGTATTTGTAATAGAACTATATTATTTTTGAAAGTTGAATGTACAGTGTGTATGCAAAATGACAGGTAAACATGACCCAAAACACCTGTGTGAGAGCAACACAGATTATATCTGCTCATGCAGGTGTAAAGTAACATGCTTGTGACACGTTCAACAAACCCTAGGCGTCCAGGATTAAGCTGTAATTGCTATTAAAAAACAAACAAAAACCCACCAGAGAATCACTCCAAAACATAACAGAAAGCCTAAAACATAACTTGAAACTAGCAACACGTGACGGCCATGCAATGCTTAGCTAAAACATACCACATTTGCTTCTGCGACTAGTTCCTTTCCTGCTTTCCGAGACTGGAAACCTTTGAACCCTGCCTGTATCTTAATGGCGGCTTTCTCAACCTCTGGGTCATTGAGGTCAATATCAACTTCTTCCTCTATCTTGGACTGAATAACACAGCACATGGATTGTACAAAGTGTACAAAAAAGTACACTATAGTCTTACAATATCAGAGTACATAATAGAAAACACAATTTTCAGACGTCTTTGTAAAGGAAATAAGTTTTAGCATGACGAACTTAATTTAGTTAAAGTATACCACATACAATGTATGTACGTGTACAAACAATATTTAACTACATAAATCCAGTATTTGTAATATGAACACTGCACTATTCCTGCTATGACTGACCTAAGCGTTCAGTCATAAAGGTACATTTCATGGTGTTTAGATGTTGCATCCCACAGTGTTGGCAACATCTAAGTCCTATAAAGATACCAGTGTCATCCAGTCTCTAGTAAGTCAACTTGTTGGCAAGCTAAGGGTGGTTAGTTGTACTCACCCACCCAGACAATTCAAGTTTTAAGAGAAACAACATAAATCCTGACACCAGTACGTGAACAAGGACGTGAACAAGGACAGGTCGAAACGTCATACTCATCGACAAATTAAAATCATACAATAAACCATTCTTGGACCCATGAATAATATATTCAATAACATAAATCCTGGTTTTACATTTCAAATTGTATCTCACTATATAAAAAGCACACTCAAAAACACATTTTAAAGATAATATATATAACTTCAATGTAGATGGTTAAAATGTATAGTAAATTCCCTACTGCTTCTACAAAAGGCCAAGTATGAGAAATGATTGATTACTGTCACCCCTGCTATTGTACTTTGTGTGTGTGTGTGTGTGTGTGTGTGTCTGTGTGTGTGTGTGTGTGTGTGTGTGTGTGTGTGTGTGTGTGTGTATGTGTGTGTGGAGTGCACGGTGTGCACTGTGTGTGTGTGTGTTGTGTATAAGGGTATGTGTGTAAGTGCATGTGTTTTGCCTGTGCATGAGGTGCATAAGCAGCATAAGTGAGCAAAGCAAGTGAGCGAGTCGAGTGAGTGAATGAGCGAGTGGGCGGGTGAGTGACTGAATGAGTATGAGGATTTGTGTGTATGTGTTTGTCATTGCATTTCCCTCTCACAAATCAATACTAAAATCCAAGGTCTACAAACCTGTTCTGTGACACTACTAGTACACTGCTACATATGACATACTACTAGTACACTGCTAGATATATTCTATATGTACACATACATATTCAAAATTACACCAAGACAGACAACAGTAAACCATGCAAAAGGCAACTACCTATATAGCAGAATATGTGAATGGCCATATGTGACAAATTTAACCTTGACATATGACACTATACTAGTACATTGCTACATATGACATTGTACTAGTACAATGCTACATATGACACTATACTAGCACACTGCTACATATATTTCTATATGTACTTATAAATATTCAAAATTATATTAGGTCAAGACAGACAACAGCAAACCACGCAAAAGTAAGGTACTATAGCAGAGTACACGAACAATGGCCATGTGTGATCAATTTAACCTCGTAAATAATAAAAAGTAACTAGAAACTGTAATGTCAAACTATTAAAAGAAGCAGAAAGTTCTTGATGTAAATAATGACTGAAATGTGTGAAAGAGAAACAAAACATGTCGACCTGCTGCTTGTAATGTAGACAACTCTTGGCTTTCATACATGACACAGCTACTGTGACAGGACACACCAGGTGACCTAGGGGACTACAGAACAGGGCAAAAGTGCTGAGATTTGAGCAAACTTAAGATGAAATCAATAAGCATTTGCATGTCACTAACAACTGAAGTTTGTACAGACACAGGTCTGTGTCATGCAACGTGTGTCTAGTGTTTAGCCTAACTCAAGGCTGTGTGTGACACAGTTAGGTTTTGCTCTAGGTGAATGGTGAAATAAATTAAAATAATCTGTTTGATTCCAGTAGTATGCTAAAAACTATCTGCAATTCATAACTTTTGTATGGATTTTTTATTCATCACGGTTTTATTTCCCCAGAAATCAGTTGTGTTAACAAGCTGGTGAATATTACTTTGTAAACAACATGGAGATAAACAAGAGATTATTTCTTTGTAAAGAATTTTTGTTTTTCTACATGCGCCTAAATTTGCATGTTCTGAAGAGTTACGAAACTATCCACCAATTTGAATAAGTTGCTGGAACCAAACACATCCTATTTTGTCTGAGGGATTAGGACAACACACAACTACACTAAATCTGTTGGACTCATACATGTTACTACCAATAGAGACATACCCCTGTCTCTTTGAGCCCCTTGCGAGTCTGGTAACCTTTGAAGCCTGCCTGTATCTTAACCGCTGCCTTCGAAACCTCCGGGTCATTCAGATCAATATCTATTTGCTCTTCAACGTTAACTTTGGAGGTTCCTTGTTGACTCTACGTAACACGCAGAATGGTTACAGCAGCAAATACCTGCCATTGCTATGTGGCTGTCATACAGCCGTATACTGGCACTTAGTCTGATGCATCAAAGGTATGCGCACATGCGAGCATGTGTTTGTCTTAATGTCTGTGTGTGTATCTGTGTCAGCATATATGTTAATATGTATGCATGAATGAACGTGTGTGTGTGTGTGTGTATATGTGTTTATGTATTGTGGGTGGGTGCGGTGTATCGTGAATGGTGAGTGTGATAAGTGTGTATATGTGTACTGTATGAGTGTGTGTGAAACATTATATCATATAAATACAGTAAATATAAAACGTAATTTATTGTGGGTCTGGTGTTAATTCTAAAATAAACAAAGGCACTTATTTGATGCTATTTAAAATAGTTATGTTGGCTACGTGTATTTGAATAGGGGCCATAGCCAGTGAAGATTTGGAGGGTAGACTTTTGACCCATAACTGCTTGCTTCATTCACAGAGTGACAAGATGCACAGGTTACGGGGTGCCTATATATGACTTCCCAATCCCACCTATTGGCAAAGAAATTTTTATTACTCAGATGGTATCAAATTACATCTGCTAGTTTGCTCGTAGGCAAAAGTGTCCACCAGGGCGACCAGGCTGCAATCCAAGGGGTGACAGGGCAAACAAAAATTAATCATCTATAATGTGTTTGATGGCTAGTACCTATTAATATATCAACACAAGGATGCAAAAAGATAGAGCCCAGCATGATGACTATTTACTGGACTAAGATCAAGTTGCGCGCTGCGGCCAACCAAGCAATTTATCTAGTGATTTTCCACTGGGTAGTTGGAAGTTTATACCTGAACTGGTACACTGTTACATATGTCACCGTGTCACCGTATGAATATACCGTTACATATGACACTGTACTAGTACACTACTACATATGTCACTGTACTAGTACACTGCTACATATGACACTGTACTAGTACACTGCTACATATATTTCTATATGTACACATAAATATTCAAACTTACATCAAGACAGACAACAGCAAACCAAGCAAAAATAAGGCATCTACCTATATAGCAGAGTACGCGAACAATGGCCATAATGTGATCAATTTAACCTCGTAAATAACAAAAAGCAACTAGAAACTGTAATGTCAAACTACAAAAAGAATCAGAAAGGTTTTGATGTATATAATTACTGAAATGTGTAAAAGAGAAACAAAACATGTCGCATGTGGCTCAACCTTGGCAGCTTCTCGTAATGTAAGCAAAACTCTTGGCTTTCAGTTTCATACATGACACAGCTACTGTGACAGGACACACCAGGTGACCTAGGGGACTACAGAACAGGCAAAAGTGCTGAGATTTGAGCAAACTTAAGATGCCATCAACAAGCATTTGCATGTCACTAACAACTGAAGGTTGTACAGACACAGGTCTGTGCATGCACTGTGTGTCATTGACTAGTGTTTAGCCTAACTCCATGCTATGTGTGACACTGTTAGGTTTTGCTCTAGGTGAATGGTGAAATAAATTTTAAAAATCTGTTTGATTCCAGTAGTATGCTAAACATTGTCTGCAATTCATAACTTTTGTTTGGATTTTCGATTCTTCACACGTTTTCATTTTGCCCCGAAATCCATTGTGTTAACATTGCTTTGCAAACAATCTGTAGATAAACAAGAGATTATTTCTTTGTAAATAATTTTTGTTTTTCTACGTGCGCATAATTTTGCATCTACTGAAGAGTTACAAAATTATCCACCAATTTGAATAAGTTGCTGGAACCAAACACATCCTATTTTACCTGAGGGATTAAGACAACACACAACTACACTAAATCTGTTGGAATCATCCTTGCTACTACACATGTACTTATAGAGACATACCCCTGTCTCCTTCAGCCCCTTGCGAGTCTGGTAACCTTTGAAGCCTGCCTGTATCTTAACCGCTGCCTTTGAAACCTCCGGGTCAGTCAGATCAATATCTATTTGCTCTTCAACGTCAACTTTGGAGGTCCCTTGCTGACTCTACGTAACACGCAGAATGGTTACAGCAGCAAATACCTGCCATTGCTATGTGGCTGTCATACAGCCGTATATTGGCACTTAGTCTGATGCAGCAAAGGTGTGTGTGCGTGCATGCTTGCGTGCGTGCGTGCGTGCATGCGTGCGTG
>OZ024859.1:7230523-7240523 GCA_964017155.1 Oasisia sp. SBJ-2009
CCAAACACATCCTATTTTATCTGAGGGATTAAGACAACACAAAACTACACTAAATCTGTTGGAATCATCCTTGTTACTACACATGTACTTATAGAGACATACCCCTGTCTCCTTCAGCCCCTTGCGAGTCTGGTAACCTTTGAAGCCTGCCTGTATCTTAACCGCTGCCTTTGAAACCTCCGGGTCAGTCAGATCAATATCTATTTGCTCTTCATCTTCAACTTTGGAGATCCCTTGCTGACTCAACTAGATAAGTAACAAGCAGAACTGTAATATGTGCTGTTTGTTTAATAAAATAAACTTAATTACAATCAACTTTCCTATTCTCCTGGTACCATATGCCGATCTACACATAAAATATTACATATGGATAAAGTGACCAGAAAACAGTAATCAAATTGGGACAAATGGATCAAAGATGCAATGTCATACCGAAACAAAACAATCGCAAATGTCTTAATGAAAAGGCAGCACAGCGGAATATATCAGCAGAAAACATAAATATGCTTTTTTGCATGTGCTCACACCAGGCAGATAATACACCTGAAATGTAATTAAGATGAGACATTAATTGCAATGTCTGGTCAAATATATTACATCAGTCTTGCTTGTAGCGGTTTACATATCAGGGACAATGTCTTCATACGTGTGCTGAAAATTCAAGACTTCTTCATTGCATTCATTCCCAAAACAAATATGGAAGATCGGTCGAGCCTCCCAACCATGTTCATCTAGGCTGCAAAAACAAAGTAATTACAAAATACATGATAGTATTATTACATTTCAAAGTTAAATGTAAATTTCAACAGGGCGGCCATAAACAAGCAAAAATACAAACCCCAACACTGACTGACCTTCAAACTCTCTGCGTCCTTGCGCACTTTGTAACCTTTGAACCCGGCCTGAATTTTCGTAGCCGCCTTTTGAACTTCGGGGTCTTCGAGATCAATGTCAATTTCCTCTTGTTCGGCTGCTGCTGCGGCTGCCTGTGGTCAAGAAATAATTATTCGCAGTGACCATTTGAAGCAGAGACCATCCGAAGATCACAGCTCAGTTATCATTGATATTACAATAACTCATCTGTTGTACGTCCAGTTTCCTACTCAGTTTCTTTGATCATGTTACAATAATAACAGTTACCCACCTCACAACTATCAACCAGTAATCATCCTGGCACTACCACGTCATGTTACTGTCAACTCAGTTTCATTGATATTACAATAACTCATATATCTTGTCCAGTTTTCTGCTCAGTTTCATTGATCGTATTACAAGAAATCATATGCCCTGTGTCCACTGGCAACTATCTGGGGTAGGTGGAATCTTCCATCCTTTCTATTACAAGATTCATATCTATGTTGCTGTCAATCATCAATCTATACAACTATTTCTTACATTCATAAAATCAAATCTAATTCTAATTTACAATTAAACAAATTTGCAATGATATACATAATTAACATTTCAAATATCTTAATATGAAACCATCTGTAAACGTTTTAAGACATTTGATTATTTTAAATAGGTTAAGTTCTTTATTAGTTTATATAGTATTGTTGTTTATAACATAACTCAGGACTATCTTGAGTCATTTCTAACCTGCTGCTCAAAAAGACATGAAACATTCGACTCCTGTCACCCCTGGACATCTGATAAATAGCAAGCTACATTTACACCTCCTTTCTTCGTAGATTTAGCCCACTGCAAATCATGGTTACTGATGTTTAAATTTGTGTGAAAATTCAACTGTTGGGCCGACAATTACCCTTCAAACCACTGAACTTATAAGGCACATAAGAGACAAGGAACATTGACAATAACAACACATGAATGTATAATCAGTAACTATAATATGAATATAAATGCTTATTAAGATTCATCTAATTTGTTATAATAATTTGAACTAATGTTTGGGAAAACAGTAAATAAGTTAATCAGTTATCTGGTGATTTCATGTAAATTTCATCAATGTCATCAAAGTAATTACAGATAGGTTTAATTAATATGTAAAATTTATTTCAAATGAACTGAAAAACAATTCAAATATAAGAAGCATATCTTTAAAATAAATTTATGTCATACTTGCCACCAGAAGACAATGAATTGATTAAGTTGAAATTGAGACATGGAGAAGCATCTGGTATTAATTAATTCATGAAACATCATAGAAGTATTAACAGTGTCACCACAACTGGAGTTAATTAATTGCGGCACCGTCTCTCTAGGCGTGAATGCAAAATGATCAATAGATGTGTGAAAGTAATAACCGGCATACTTCTGGAATTACACTGCATTCAGCCGCATCACTAGCAATTACATCAGTGACCAGGACTTGGGGAGCAAGCGTTATCTGAACGAATATCCATCAGAGCAAGTGAGAAATTGTATTTCGTTGCAGGCGTCGAACGGAATGATCTAGTCAAGGAAAGAAACCACGTAAATTGACTTTGTTACTCACCGGTTCTTCGGCCGCCTTAGTTGCCTGGCGCGACTTGTAGTTCTTGAATCCTGCCTGGATCTTTACTGCAGCTGCTTCTACTTCTGGGTCATCAAGGTCAATGTCTATCTCCTCCTCTGCCTCTCCTTCTTCCTTTGATGCCTTCTTGTCCCTGCAAGGACCACGAACAATATATAGTTTCAGTTTTAAGTATTTTGCTTTACGCAGCACTAATTCCATTTGTGTGAGTTTCCTGCATGGAATTGGGCATTAGCTCATTTGGAAGTGACTGAGTCTGGAGTTCTGAAAACGCTGCTTCAGGAAAGATAAAAGCTGGTCAGCAAACTGTACAAATCAGCAGTACTTTCAACATAAAGCATCAGTGGTTGATTTGCACATTTCTTTGTTGCTAAGTTAATTTACCATTTAACTTGACATTGTGGAAATCATTGTTAACACTTCGAGATGACAAGCAGTATTACTGAAGGATCTCTAATACTGCAAACAAGAATCTGATAGGAGAATGCTTCACATTGAAAGATAACACTGCGCTTGTATGAACAATAAAAGTGCTTATTCCTTGCATTGTTTGAGACAATGCAGGTCATGACTGGCACTTTCTGACAACATATGTTTTATGGATATTTGAATTTCCAACAATAAACCACACCAAGGATACGTTCAATAATATTATAGTTTGAAGAGTGTATTGGACTTAGGAGTAGTTGTCTCGATCTGCTCTCTCCAAACAGGCCCAGTTTGTTGAAGACATAATCACCGATTTTACGTGGCAAAAATATCAGAAAAACACGCTTTTCACACTCGTTTTCAAAAGGTGTTTTATTTTATGTCTTGCTTAAATAAAAACAATGGTCCATGGAGAGGTAATTGATCAACAATGGCCCACGCGAATACAACTTTGCGGCACGCTCTGCATAGACATAGTCATATATTATAATAATGTTTTTTGACTTTGTGCAGCAGGCGTTTTTTTACGAGATTTGAACTGTGGTTTTATATTCGTAATTTCCCCACAGCAACTTTTTCAAAATGTTTCTTTGCATAACTCTGACGGAATATGCTTTAAACATGTTGCACATAATTATAATTTGTTATAATTTGCTAAAACGGCTTACACTACAAAACAAGGTAAAGTTAGGACAGTTCTCCGAGTTGAAATGAAATAGACTGGAGTGAATAGGACGCTTGCTTTTTACTGCAACTACTATCATAACTTAGAAATCGAACATAAACCACACCAGTATTTAACGTGGAGCTTGCACTATACTATAAAAAAAATTGCGCGAGCGACCCACGTGAGGTCGGTTACCGTTTTGTTTTCGTTTCTTCTTCTTCTTCATGTTTACGCTTGGGCGCCATATTGCATGAGTAAAGAGTCTATATTTATAGTATGTTGAAACCCCGCAAGATGTCACCATTTGAGAAAGCGAGGAACCCACGAGTGGGAATATTCAAAAGAAAAGTGACGTGAATCATCTAATCCGCGTCCTAACTGGCTCTATCTCTGAGCGACGTCATACGACTGAAATATGTTGCAACAAATCTTAATTTTTCGCTGCTTACCGCCACTGAAAATATCGATATGGCGGAAAAAAATAGCTGAGTCGAAAAACGGCAAGGATATAATCATATATCATATGCCGGCCTATTTCCCTCATCACCAATGCAATGGCCAATGCAATGCTCTATGTCTATGACAATGCCATGGCTCATTTATTCAACACCATCCCAGGTACAATGTTTTTATTATATCATACTTTGAGGCATGAATAGCGTCGCCGTTTGCATCAACATGTAGACAGGTCTGCGTTTCAAATGCGTTGACGAGGTATAAATTATGGAAACTAAACGAAGTACGTACGTCCACGGCGCTGTTTGGGTTTCAAAATTGCAGTTTAGGCCCGCACCTCGAAAAAAACATCAAAATGTTCACCTACGATGACCAAACTTCGTATGGTTTATCTACTACACCTGTACTACGCGTATGAATTTGTCACGTGATCAAAAAATAATAATTAATGCCTGAAATCGAGTAAAATGTGTAAGTAAATAACGCGCTTTCCTCGTCGAGTCCCTACTGCCAGAGTGAACTCCGTCAGGTGGCGCCTGGAAAGCGCGTTATTTACTTACACATTTTGATCGATTTCAGGCATTAATTATTAGTTTTTGATCACATGACAAGTGCATACGCGTAGTACAGGTCTAGTAGATACGTCCTGCGAAGTTTGGTCATCGTAGGTGACCATTTTGTTGGTTTTTTCGAGGTGCGGGCCTAAAGTTAAACTGCAAAAGTACCCAAAATTGTGCTTGCTAGGTCTAAACTTAATTAAGTTTGTATGGAACCATGTTTCATTGTGGGATTTGTAGTTATAACGGCGATATCATAAGAAGAGATGGACCCCGATTTCTGATTACGTCTCCAAAATGTGCCGATCATTCAATCAATACGTGGATCACGTCGCCCAAAGCCAAGGTTCCGACTTCGTTGTCCACTCGTCATCTGGGCATGGGCTTTTTATTCTGGGTAGCAATTAATCGTGTTGTGCTGTTAATTAAGTTCTCTATGTGCGTAACCGTATCATTTATTCGATTTTTAATCTAGAATCTCTGCATAACTTTTCTTATAAAATCATAGAAGTTAAGCCGTTATTCAAAAGTCAAAATAAATGCACAAATATTTGACCGAAATGCAATATCTTTTTGCTGAAAGCCTGTTTGGCAAGGGAGAATAAAAAAGGGTGCATGGTGTCGAGGATGCACAAAACTTCCCATAACCATGGCCCCTCCAGATTCTTGTCAAAAAACACGTGTACCGACTCGGGTGTGCCACAGACTATAACGAAATACGAAGACGTGGAACAGTGCTGCGCCCTGGGGCTAAGTGATGTGGCGCCCCTTGTGGATTACATGGCTGCTAATGGGAATAATTACATCATTATAAATGGATGCCATTGTTAGTGCTGTATTACTACTGCGCCACTAGCTGGTTTTTGACGTTGACTAATCCAGCACTATCAAAGAGATACAATATGCCAATCCTCTCCGACATCGTTATTTATTTATAAAATTAACACGCGATAAATTGCATTACAAAGCTCCTACTGAAAGGTGATGCTTTCATGTGACTGCCAGAAATAAACTATTAATTAATTGAGTGATAGACTTGCAAACATGTTTAGTAGTATCACTTGACATGAGCATAGGTTCTTCTTCCCCTTTTTCCCATGAGGGGCGGGTTGAACATCACTTAGAAACCCATTTTGCCGTTTACTTGATCTTGACCTCCATCCTACTCCATTTTCTGCAACAATGCTTCAGTTCTCAGTCATAAAATCCTACCTGATCTTACGAGATTCACATTTACAATGTCTTTTATTCTTAGTTTTTGTTTTCTTCTCCTACTGCTCCCTCCTCTTCCCCATGCTACGCTTGTCTGTCTCTCCTCGCTCATTCTCTCCCCTCTTATTTGTTGTCCATATCCATCTGCTCCATCGTACTTTTATTATCAGGTGTTGTCATTCCAGTCTCTTCTCTTAGTTCCTCCATCTATCTTCTCGTGATGCTCTACATCTTCCACTAACCCAGGTGTTCATCTTTCTCTTCTGTAGCTTCTCATCTGGTCTCTTAATTCTCTCCGTCCATGCCAGTGTCTCCAACCAATACACACACCTGTACTTTGCAAACTTCCAACACTTTCCCTATGGTCATTACTATTTTGTTTATGAACCCTGCTAGCAATACATTATACGCTTCTTTCCAATGTGTCGACCTTTCCATGCATTATGCACTGCATTTGTGGTTAAACTGATTCAGATTTCACTACATTTCTAAGCTTCTTCCATCTTTTACAACACATATCTTGACTTATTGCTAACAAGACTTTTTACATTGGTGTCAGCAATAAACGGACATTTTGACGGTGATAGGTGTTTCTGTTGTGCTTGAAAGCAGATTTATCCTAAATGACAAGACAATGGATTTGCATCTAGGTGCCATTTTGCAAATTTTCCATAGTAACACGGCAGCTAGGCCGATCACATAAATGTCATGTTTGAGGCCAATGTAATGGCAAACGCATTCAAATAAATCACCTTATTTATTATTTCAGTAATGGTCATCAATAAAAATTAATCAGCTAACTAAAGTCAAGTTAGCTGCATGGCTGTGTGTGTATGTGTGCATGTTTGAGTGTGTTTGAGTGTGTGTGTGTGTGTGTGTGTGTGTGTGTGTGTGTGTGTGTGTGTGTGTGTGTGTGTGTGTGTGTGTGTGTCTGTTTGCATACGTGTGTGCATGCGTGCGTGCATTTTCCTCCTCGAATGCTTGCAGCCTCTGGAACCAAACTTTAATTTATAATGGAAGAAAAGTCTTGATTTATTCTCAAAATTCCTAATTTGTTAAGGGTTTTCTGCCGGTCTTGGGATTCCTACCAGATATTACATGGATGTTAGATGTAGTTTCTAAGGTTGCTTCATGCCATGTCAGTAGTCTGCTTAGGATTGGTTTGAGCAATATTAATTAGTTTATAAATTATGATCTTTTTTGAGATCATGATTCATAAACTTGAATGGTCTGTTTCTATGACTGTTTTGAGCTATGAGGATGATCTGTTATATATATATATATATATATATATATATATATATATATATATATATAAATTTGGGTCAAGTTGCAATCCCTCTTCACCTGTTGTTGTATGATGAGGAAAAGGATGTAACGGACTTTCCCGTCATCAACTGTAGAAGTCATTACAAGGACTATGTTGATGAACACAAAGCTGTCAGGTCAGTCAGGACAAGGTAGCAATTGTTGGCAGGATGTTTGCCAAATGTGTTCTCTCTCACGTGTGAATATCACAAATGCCACTAAACGATGTTGCTATTAACCTATCAGAATCCGATACACTGCCATTAGACCAGGTGTATTATTGAAAAATCTAAAAAAATATTTCTGCTTACTATTTACTTACATGTTTTGGAGACTTCAAATTTTTGGTGCCCAAAAAGAATAATAATATGTAGTTGTCACAGTAATACATAGTTATTATGGTAATACATAGTTATTATGGTAATACATAGTTATTATGGTAATACATAGTTATTATGGTAATACATAGTTATTATGGTAATATGCATAGTCATTACAATAGTACATATTTGTAATAAAAAATTATTACATTAACACATATTCATTATGATAATGTGTAGTCGCTACAGTAATGCGTAGTCATTACGTGTACTTTCAAAATATATATTCTGGTTTTAACACGCTATAAAAACAGACAACAGCCTTGCTTTAACTTTAAGGTAACTTTAACTTTGTAAATGTGCTAAAAAAATTCTCTCCTAAAAACCCATACCTTTGTTGCTGCTAATTGTTAAAAACAACAAAGGTGTGACGTACTTGAGTTGCTTCACCCGGCGTCTGTCCTGGTAGCCGCGGAAGCCGGCCTGGATCTTGACGGCGGCCTGGTCCTCCCTCTTGTCCTGCACCACCTGCGAGGCGTGGTGCTGGCGGTACTTGGTCTGGATGGCCACCGCCGCGTCCTGCTGCTCGTGACTGCTCGTGTCAATGTCTGGCTTCTGCAACACAGACACACAGACCTGATGACACGGACCACTGTAAGTGTATATCCTTTACGTGCCAACATGAACCTGATAACACGGACCATTGTAAGAGTATATTCTTCAGGTGCCAACATGAACCTGATAATATGTTTGCTAATTTAAATTATATTTTTAGTAGAAGATAATTTATACATATATATATATATTAAACAATTTTAAAGGACATTTTATATATATTTATTTATTTATTTATTAACTAGTTTACACCATAATTGTTGTTAAATAGATAATCTATTATTTTATTTTGTTCTTTATTTATTTATTATATAATTTATTTTCATTTAAAAAAACAAATTAAGTACAATTTATATCTTATATTTATTTGCCATATTTAATTTTATTGTATATACAGGCACTATATGAGTCAACGCCAGACTACATTCCAATTCATCATATAATGCACGTTGAATATGGCAATAAAGCTTTATTATAACACGGACCATTGTAATTGTATATCCTTCAGGTGCCAATATCAACCTGATAACACAGACCATTGTAAGTGCATTTCCTCCCAGGTGCCAATATCAACCTGATAACACAGACCATTGTAAGTGTATATCCTTCAGGTGCCAATATCAACCTGATAACACAGACCAGTATAAGGGTATTTCCTCCCAGGTCCCAATATCCAGTTGCCATCTGAATGGTCTGTTTTTATTATTGTTTTGAACTGCATGGATGGTCTGTTTCTATTATTGTTTTGAGTCGTGTGAGTGATCTGCTTTTGTGAATATGTCAAAATGCATGAATGGTCTATCTCACATTTTTTTAACCACAGGAATGGTGTTTCTCTAATGTTTTTTGTCCATGTGAATGGTCTGTTTCTATTATTGTTTTGAGGATCTGAATGGTCTGTTTTTGTTATTCTTTTAAGCCATATGAATGGTCTATTGCTAATCATTTTGAGCCATGTGAATGGTGTGTTTGTCTAATTGATGTTTGGCCATGTACTGAATATTTATTAAATTTGAAAAATTATGTGTTCAATTGTTCCTCCAGACATGTTCAATTAATTTCTCAACATAGTCTAGAAAATGCAATTCTTCATATAATTTCCAATAACTGTTCGGCACTCTTGTGTGTTTATAAAAACAATCCATTTGTAAATGTGCTAAGAAATGTTTTGTCTCCTGAGAAGCCATAATTTTGTTGCTGCTAATAATTCAGCATACACTTATTTATTGTCAAATTTCACTGTATCAATGTAGGTCAGTGGCACACAACACCTGAGTTCTCTCATCCTGGCAATGACTCAATGTGAATCTATATAAATTACTGTTTTTATTTAACATCTGTTGAAAAAAATCTCATGTATTTATAAGGTAAACTAAGTGTAACTCCTCCTTCATGTCACAGTTAATGGCACACTAAACATGGTTAATCTAGAATTGTAATCTGAGCATGACGTTTGTTTCCTTATCAATTAGTTATTGTAGTGATATAGTTTTTTTGATGTCATCGAAAACACATTCTGAAAGACATGTTATAATGACAATGATGGCAGTCACTTGTAGGAAAAAGATTATGAATTTATATTATAAAAACAATAATTTTCAAGGGTGGTAATTTTAACATTGGAAAACATTGAAAAAATTCGGCTTTACATATTTCACGAGCAGAAAGACATGTTCTAATGACAACGATGACAGTCACTTGTAGAATAAAAATTACGAATTTATATTATCAAAACAATAATTTTTCAGGGTGATATTTTTAGCACTGCAAAACAGACAAAAAACACTTTGTATTACCAAAACGAAAAAATTATCCTTTACATATTTAACGAGCTGGGCCTCAGGTTGCACATGTACACGTGATCATAATTCACTTTCGAACGGCAAATGGCTCATAACGCTAACACTGCTGTAAGCCAACGCATGATCAGGTGATCGTCTCAAGACTGGAGTGCGCCCAA